>VDFB02049000.1:0-58561 GCA_007258455.2 Sequoia sempervirens
TAGATTTTGATTTTCTATGTTGTTATTTTCTTCTTTTGTTTGTAAAAAATGAGCAATAACATGTCTACACCTACACTCTCTAGCATTTCGATTTCTTTTCATTCAGTTTTCAAGTTGTGATTTTGTAGGAGTGGATTTATCAACCATATGTTTCTTTTCTTCCCTTAAGGGAGGAACAAAAGGAACCATGGGATGTTGTTCAACCACTTTCTCTTTAGCTTTATAAACTTGTTTTATTTTAGGAGGCACAACAAGACTTGTTTGGTTATCTTGTGGTCTCTTATATGAAATAGGTGGAGGATTTGCTATGGTTTGGTCTTGGTTACTTGGAAGGGTTTTCGGTTCAATCATGGTTTCATCAAGGATAAGAGGATCAATCATGGGTTGAGGCATATTGCTAAGGGATAATTATACAATGTGCTTTGCCTTAAAATTTTGATAGGATTTGAAAAATAAGTCCTCACGAGGTCTAATAGGTTCTATAGGTTCGGGCCAAAAGAAATTCAATGAGAAATTCCCATGAGGAGACACTAGATTAAAGTCACTATGGTGCATAGTAAAGATATCATTTCCAAATGGAAACTTTAAGCATTTATGCACAATCGACGGGATGGCTTTCATGGAGCGAAGCCATGGGTAGCCTAACTTCACATGAAATTGGTCTGATGACGGGATGATGGAGAATGAGACACTTAATGTTTTTAGTCAAACTTTTAAAGGAAGAGTTATCAAACCTATCACAGGGCAAGAAAAACCATTATGCATTTTGATCCATGCTTTCAATTTTTCATAAGTATCTTCATAAATTTCATGCACAAATAAGAATTATTTAGTGATCAATTTCTCTACAAAAGCGGGATCAATTAATATCCCATTAGTAGGCTTATCAAATATGATTCTTCCAGCTATGTAAAGAGGACCATTAGGTGCATGTTTGATTATGTCATGTTGTGAGAAAGAAATTTCAAAGGGTATTTTGGTTAGGCCCTTACGAGGTTGAACTTCAACAATTCCAACTAAATTATCCATAGGACTCTCCTCATTTTCTTTCATCTTTTCATCATCTATGTCAACATTCATCATATCATTCTTAGTTTCACTAGCTTTGACAAAGGAAATGTTATGGTTTGGCATAGGATTAGTGAAAAAAATTTCAATTTTTGGTTAGGAGGAGCTATAGACTTATTACCTTGATCATTAACACTGCCAATTTGAATGTGATTAGAATCAATGAGGTCTTGCACAATATGTTTAAGACAGTTACAATGTTTAGTATTATGTCCACTTTGTCGATGAAAATGGAAATAGGCATTTGTTCTATAGTTTTGAGGTAAAGGCTTAGTATGATCAAGAGCTCTAACAATTGGGAAGGAAATTAAGTTCTTGTTTAAGAGTTGAAACATGGTGTTATGAAGGGTATCAAGTAAAGGGGTGGATTGTCTATTTCTATCGCCAAATGTGAATGTATTTTTCATATTTATAGAAGCCACTTGTTTGTCAACATGTTGAGTTGGTTGAGGTGGATTAAGTTGTAAAAATATGTTATTTTGTTTCTTGAATGGTTGGTAGTTGTTTTGAGGCATAGATTCAATTTTTTTAGGATGGCCAAAGGGAGTCTTCACTTCACGATTGCTAATGAATTTTGGTAATCATGAAGGGTTGTACACAATTGTGTGAAGGAGGGAAATTTCATCATCCCAATCTTATCTTGAAATTTATTTTGTAAGTTCTCAATGAAAATTCATTGAAGATCAAGATTGGGAATCTTAATGTTGATTTATGAATAAAGAAATTGATAACAAGCGATAAATTCAGTGACCTTTTCATCATCTTTTTTCTTATATCTCATTAAATCTGCTAAGGCCATCTTAGGACCCATGTGCACTTGGAAATGATTAAGGAAGGAATCAATGTGTTCATTAAATAAACGTATTGAATTATTTGGTAAGGAACAAAACCATTCTCAAGTAGTGTCTTTTAAGGATCTATGGAAGAGCTTATCCAAGAGTTAATCCTAAAAAATGAATTCACTGCATAAGGCTGTGTATGTGGAAACATGGATAACAGGATCTCCTTTCCCACCATATTTCTCAAATCTAGGAATCTATATACCATGTGGTATTTGTGTTCTAAATATCTCCAAGGATAAGAGGTTTCTTTTGACATATTGTGAAGGTTTTCCATTTTGATTTTGATTCAATGTAGCAATTTTTTGTTGGAGGGATGAAACACTTTGCAAGAGTTGGTTAAGGATGGGATCATTATTTGTGTTGTGAGATGGAGGTGAAAAAGGTGGAGGTGTATATGTGTTTGGATGATAGGTAAAGTGTAAATTTTTGAGGGGAGATGGTTGAGGAGATATGAGATTCGAATGCATAAAGCTAGAGGGATTCCCAATGGAAATACCTAAGCTAGTATGGATAGTGCTATTAGGTTGTATGGGTGTTGTAACAATTGGATTAGTGTATGCTAGAATAGAGGTTATGGTTGTGGAAGGAGGAAGTTATTTTCCACCTTAAATTTAGGTATACCCCAAAGCTTGAACACAACTAGTAATTGTAGGGACATGGTTGGTGTGGTCACCAATTTTGGTATCCAAGGGTTCTCTAACTCTTTTAGGGTTTTTCACCTAAAAGGAGAGAAATGGACCCAAAATGTGTATTGTCTACACTCAAAATCAATGCAAGTATGAATGAAATATATATAAATACAATGTTCTAGATGCAAAGAATGGATAAAAGAGATGGATTATTAATGCAAAACTATTGAAATGTAGGATGTTTGAAAACACATTGTGATATGAAAACATGTGATAAATGACATAGAAATGAAAACAAAACTAGACATAAAGTTATGAAATAGAATGTGTGCAAATGGAGGATGAAAATGATGGAATGAAGGTCTGGAATTCTAATGAAACTGATGCAAAATCCAATTGGAACACTTATGACAATCTGAGCGACAGTCCCAAAACTACTCTAGAGCCCGTTTCGACCAAATGGGTATCTAAATCTACAGAAACCTCTGAAAAATAGGTTCAGTGGGACTAATTCGCCATTGTTGGCAACTTAGTCCACTTCTGAATTTCTAAAAATATGAAAGTGGAAATGGAAGCCCTCAGTCTACACTTCGGTTCTTGACTGGTATCTGGTATTGAAACTCTAATTTTCGGGCCTTAAAGTGACTTTTAGTGGATATTTTGACTTTGTAAACAAGGAGAGGTATTCAAAAACTTTGCAAACTATTCTTGAATGATCTTCAAACTCTCAAATTTCCTAAATATGTAGACACACAAGAAAAGAGAAAGAAATGGTGAATGTTAGGGCATGGGGATTTTCCTTGGTTAAACCCCTTTTTAGGTAATTAAACCAAAATGAAGAAATAATGTAATGAAGAATGAAACAATGGAGTTAAAGAATTTCCATGATGATAGATCTTGATTTTCTACAACAATGAATGAAGAGTCTACCCTTGAATGTCCTTGAAAGCTATCTTGATGACTTAGAATGTAAAAACCCTAGCTTGCTTGACTTGAGAGAGAAGATAAATGATGAAAGAGATGAATGAATTATGTTGGGTTATGAATTAGGGTTTAGAGGCTTTTATTTATAGGAAATCCACCTAATTTTCTCATTAATTTGATCCGTATGACCGACATGAAGGAAAAATAAACTTAAAATCCAAAATTTCTTGCCCAAACCTTGAAAATAGCCCAAATGGGACTAAGTCGCCAAGTTGGGCGACTTAGTCCTACATGGATGGGACTAATTCGCTTAGATGGGTGACTTGGTCCTATAGGGGTTATTCTTCTAGCTGCGCTGTCAGGGAATGGAGAAAACATGTTTATATGATGATTTTATCAGGTCTTTGATCAAATTAAGACATGGGATGCACAATATGGGGCCATAGGGGCCTATTAATGATGATGTAAAGGGTAATTTGAGTTTTGGACACAAAGTTCAATGTGAAAGTGTGATTAAATGCACTTTACATTATTAAAATGAGGTCCACTTAGCCTAGAAAGGCACGACATCCAATGTGAATGTGTAAGACACATTACAACACTAGATGAGAGTTAAGTTTAATTCACAAGCCTTTTGAAAGATTAACGTGATAATGAAATTAAATACATTTTATATCATTGAATTAGGGGAAAGATAGGTCCATTTAGTTTAGAGAAGTGTGAAAGTCTTTTACAACACTTTACAACACCTTCACAAGATGTCGTTAAATGCATTTTATTTAGTTTTGCAAGGGTTCAAGACCTAGTGTGGATGCGTAAAACACCTCACAACACCAAATCAAGGCCTCATTAAGTCCAATTTGTCATCAATTACTTCCATATCAAGCAAGGTATACACTTTTTGGTGACACATTAAGCCCCCACTTTAGTGAGAGGATGAAATTGCTTCAAACTCACACTAAAGTAGACATTCAAGAGGGGTCCAATTGTACCAATGTAGATGGTCTAGGATAACAAAGGTGAAGGAAGTGGTCAAGCCACCAGGATCCAAGATCCTAAGTCAAACCGACATAAGAAAAAAAGTCTGACACACATAAGGTGAATGATTTGCAGCAAAAAAAGATACACAATCATGCAATGGAAAGAACTAGAATGAAGGAAAGTTAATAAAAATGAGGTGGATCAAGCTTTGATCATTTTTCCAAGACATTGTGGATCAGATCTAGGCTGTTTGTCTGAAAACGTATACTCACTCAGAGGCGATGGAACTCTTGGCTATCCGTCAGGTGAGAATTCCTAAAAGGTGAGATACATACAATTGATATGTGCTCACACACACAAAGGTGGCTATGGGGAAATGTCACTAACTTATTTGACTGCAAAATACGACGATTTTTTTTGATAAAAGATGTATAATTAGATGTATCATTGGGTACTTGTGTATTTAATGTGAAATTTTCAATTTTTTTTTTAAAATTTATGCCTGATGTTCATTGAAATTGTGATGCTCCATGATTTTCATCGCTATTTCAACATACACTTAAAGTCAACCATCCCCTTCCATCAATTTGTGGGCCGACATATGGTTAGCCTCCTTAATTTGTGGGCCAATGGGTATATGGTTAGCATTCATCAGGGTTTCGACGAATGTTTTTTAATAAATAAAAGTGAGTTCGACAATTTATCTATACTTGTGATAGTGTTTTACTATACTTGCAAATTTTCTATACTTGTGTCAGTTTGTGGAGGTTATAGGCCAAAATTTTTTGGTGCAAAATATCATAATTATTATATTTTGTTACCTATCTATGATTAAAAATTACTAGAGTGTGAGTTTGATATTTTTTGAAGATCTAAATATTCAAGCTTGGTAAAGAAAAATCATGTTAGATAATATTAGTGTAGAACAAAATGAAGATACACTTGCTAGATTGTGGGCTAGATTGAAAAGAAAGGGTGATGGGAAATGTTATTATCCTTGTAATAATTGCAAGTGATTAAAGAAGAGAATAATTTTAATCACAACAATTGAGAAACATTGTAAGCAACATGGTCACATTGAAGGGGGGTACAATTATCGTCCATTGGTAAGTTGTTCATTATATGTCTTTATATTGATTGAATTTGTAAATGTTTATATCGTTTTAACATTTTTTTATATATATATAAAATCACTTGATCATGATCATGGTTTATTTGTGTCAATCATTATTATAAAGGTGGGGCATCCTAGGGCACATGATATGGATTATCACGGCTTGGAGAATGTGGCTGTGCAAGCAGAGGAACATGGAGTTCTGAATATCAAAGATGAAGTTAATGATCCTATGGAAGAAGATGATCATGCACCAAAAAACATAGTTGAAGATGATGGTACAAATACATTGATCCATGACACATTTAGTGGCACAACTGATCATGATGATCGAGATGGCTTTGATGATGTTCATGATTTACCTGTACTTGAGAAGGCATATGAGCCCCTTTATGAAGGCTCCCAAACAACTCTTCTCTCTAGTGTATTGTTGCTGGTGAACTTGAATGTTATGAATGGTTTATCCAACATAGGAATCTCATGGATGCTAAGGTATGTCATATATTTCATCTTTTTTCATCTATTTTTGTTGTTAGTTCATCACTAGTAAATAAAGGATGAAATATGTACCATTAATATTCTTTATATTAACAAATTATTTTTTGTTGTAGATTGATAGGTGAATTTTTGTTACCACCATCAAATATTTTACCTCCCTCATACCAAGATTTATCACATTATGAAAGATAATCGAATGAGTATCAAGCAATAGATGCATGTCCCCATGACCATATTATATATATCATAAAACAACATGGTGAATTTGCAACATAATGCCCAAAATGTCATGACCAGATATCAAACAAATCAAATAACAAAAAGGTGCCCTCAGAAGGTTCTTCTAATATATTCCCATTATTCCATGTATGCAAATCCATTATTTAGGGTGTGAAAGCCTAGCAGAATTTATGGATTACCATGCACAAAATAGAATTGAGATGACATTCTTTTGAATTCCCTCGCGGACGGGTTCTCAGATTTAGCAGCAGGGATATCTATTAATTTCCGGTGTGTAACTGCTTTGTTATCAACAATAACATTCTTCCATGGATGTCAATAAATAGGGAGCACATAATGTTGTCAATGATTGTTCTAGGTATTTGTTTACATCAATTCTCTTTAACGTAGTAGCATCTCATTTGTGTTATTTGTTGCATACCCATTATTATTTTTTCATTTAATAGTCACGCATATTACTTATATATACTAAGTAAAATGGTTATAATAATTACGTATCGTTGATTGCTCATTCAACTAAAAGCATCAAAGCTAAAGATACGAACGCATATACTGTTCCCCCTTATCACCCAGCTTACTAAAGCTATGGAACGACATCACCACAGCATTTATTGCCCCTGCACTAATGCGACAAATACAATTTCAATTCCATGCACGCTAGGACACCCAAATTTGGACACTTAATTCTGTCCAAATTTCTATCCTCTTCACCCAAGATTCTTTATCCACATAATTCAAGCACAATATCACTATTATTTACCACATACCTCTAAAGTTTTCTAACTCCCTATGTATCTAGTTAAATAATTAAATAATTATCAAATGAATTAAATAAATATGCCATTTATTTAATTCCCTTTTATGTCACATCCTCCATCATTTTTATCTAATTTAATCCATCTCTAATCTCATCACATAGGGATGTGCACATGCCTAATCCTTGATTAGGATGTGTCACATCCTCCAACTTTTACAAGTTGGCCTCTAATCTCTCTTAGCCACCTAACCCTCATCTAATCCTTCATTAACTAGCCTAATCAACCTCTCAAAGAATTTTTAATTCCTTTTATTCTTCCAAGGAATATTAAATTCTTTTTTCTCTTCCCCATGTGATCTTTGACTTGTCACATGAAGTCACATGTGAGCTCTTCCTAATTTCCCACTTGCCTCTAATATGTCATTAATTTGTCTAATCAAGTATTTGCAAAACCTTAATCACTTAATTAGGTCTCCATGTCATTTATGTCATGTGTCCTTAGTCAACTTCATTAAAAACTTTCTCTTTTTGAAGAAGACACCCCATTCCCCATGTGAATTTTTAATTCACATTTAATCCCCCAATGCATTTAAAGGAATTTTAAATTCCTTCTCTCATCCCCATGAGGATATTTGAGGAATTTTTAATTCCCCACATGTCCTCTCACCCACATGGGAACAAGTACCTCCTTTATGAGGAGATCTTGTCCCAATCGCAAGGTAATATGTACCACCTCCATGTCATGTACTATCTTTCCACCTCATGTCCACTTCATCTCTTTCAAGCCACTTCACATGCCACATGTCAAGATGTGAGGGCTTGTGAGTTTTCAACTCACCTTAGCCCTACATCTTGATCTTGGTGGCTCAATCTTGACCATCCATTTCCTTAGAGAATTCCAAATTCTCTATAAATACCCCCTCTTTTCTCTCATTTTAGAGAGAGATCCTTAATGCTAGCCAAACTCTTGCAAAATTTTTCCTTGAGCCATACTTAGCCATTTTTCATACTTGCACCCACTTTCACCCATTTTCCATCCATCTTACAGTCCATATTTGCATCTCTTGCCATCCAAGGAGTATACAACACCAAAGATCGAAGGGCCAACCAAAGGATCGATTCGAGACAAGGTAAAAGGGTTCATTTTGTCATCTTTATTTTGTATTGAATCCAACTAGGCTAATATTGAGGTGTGGAGTGTTTTGTGTTATTTGCTCTCTTTTGTTTGTTGCTCGTACTCTAACACTTGAATTTTCCCTATCACAACTTGTATGGACAATTCAGGATGCCCCAGGGCTAACACATTTTTGTGGTATGTTCTAATGTTCGACTTCACTTTAATGATATTTAATTTTATGAATTAGATATCATGCATGTTTTTTAAATAATCTATTCATTATATATAATTATAAAAAATGAAATATTTAATCCAATTATATATGATATTACGGGTCTTCAAACAAAGAGAAAATTTTCATGTCTAGTTTGTGGTCCAAAGATGAAATCTCATCGTTCAACAAGTTTAGGAAAGCAGGTGTTTGATGAGTATAGGCACTTCCTCCACAAAAATCATAAGTATCGAACTACCGAAAACATCTTTTCAATGGGAACCAAGAGACTACATCAAAACCACGAAGAATGTCACCTCACCTATGGAAGTTAGAATATAATAGAATCAATCGTCAAGGTTATACAATGGATCAAATTGTTTATCTATCATATATGATATGTTTTGAATTTATATTTTTATATTGTGTTGTGTTTACTCATGTTGTAATTGACAATGATTGTCATTAATTTGTTTAACTTATATGCTTTATGAAGGTCGTCAAGGCATTAATGGTCGGCTTCCACAGGGACTGAAAAGTTATCCCAGACAATTTAGTGGGTTGCCCTACTATGAGTAGCTACAAATTGTGCATTTGTTTGATAAAATGCATATCGGAAATAATATAACAAAAATATTATGGAAAAATATTGTAATGGAGGGTAATGCATTAAAAAAATTATCAAAATTCTCAGAGGACATTCAGAAGCCAATCATGCAATGAAAAATGTTATTCAATTAAATAGCCATGGAGACCAAATTAATATAGCCTTCCTTGGTTGGCCAATGTAGCATCAAAGCAATACATAAGCAATATATGAAAAAATTGAATTTCTCACAACATTTTGTCGCTTAACATAAACAATATCATAAACAAAGAAAGATCAATTTGGGTCGTGGGATGAAAATGCATGATTGGCATACCTTCATTAACAGAATTATTATTCCTGTGATATTTTATATATATTTGTATACTAAGAATGTATTTCAACAGTATTACGTTTACTTCGGGCTTTGAAAAATAATGAAAAGATCATTTTATAATTGTTGCACACATTCCACTCTATCTCTCCTAATAAATTTGGACAATGTCAAACAAAGCTTATATATGATCTTAGAAAATACATGAGGTAAAGATTTATATTTGTCTTCAATTCATTGTATGTATCTTATATTTGCCCTTTTTTACTTGTTATGTAATACATATTGTGGCATTTTTACAATCTTGTTAATATATTTGCACCTTGAATCACTTGTGATGGTCAGGCCAATCTAAAAGAAATCCATGTATCATATAAATTTTTGAAGAGAAAAATTATCTACGTGTGCAACGAAAAAGTGTCTACCTACGACATTTTTCAATGCACAAAATATCTACCTCATAAAACCAAGCTTGAGGAGATTGAATTGTGTGGACTTGTACACACAAGGTCAATGTGGATGGTTGAGAGACACTTGAAATTTTTTAAGGCTTTGGTTAGACAAAGAGCACATCCTGAGGGTTCTATGGTGGAGGGATATATGGTATACCAGACCATGGTGTACATTACTGAATATCTTCCTAAGTTTGCAACAAAGATCCATGTAGATCTCATTTGGGATCCCAACTCCATTAACAAATTTGAAGAAGAGTACCTAATGGGGAAATGTAGATTGAGGAAAGTGAGAGGTAATTATAAGATGGTCATGGAGATTAATTAGAGTACATTTTACATTGCCTTCAATTTTTTGAAAAGAAACAACAGAGAACTAGTCCAAATGAAAGAGTCTTCCACTCACAAATAGAAAAGTAGTGGTATTGTATTACTCCAAAAAATAAGTCTTTCACTATTGGTGCCTTATTTTATCCACTATGTCATCGCAATGTCTTACTTTGATTATTCCCTTGTCAGTGTAACTTGAGATATGTTCTCCTGACTAAATGTTATCGGTGTAAGATGTGTCATCGGGTGGTCCATTTTCTGTTGTTCCGATATCAATGTGTTCCTTCGATGAAATATATTAGTGTACCTCATGCTGAAATCCTGAGTGAGTATCTTTTACTTTCTTGAATAACCCATCAGTAGAACAAAAAGAATGTGTCCCCGATACACACCTTTTATCTTCATCAAAGTAGTATATGAGATTGAAATTGTCACTTGTTAGGTTTTCGATGGCCGGCAATGAGTATTTTTTTGGGGAAACTTTCATGAGTTATGCCGATATGCATTTCTTATGGTGCTACATTCTCTATTTGTTCCTTTTAATCAAAATATATAGCCCAATTTCTTCTGCCGATCGGTATGAATGCAATGTGCCTATGTTGATATTGTACAATGTGCTTCCTTGTTCACATTGTTAGCTCTAAAAAATGCAGGTAAAAATACCTCAAGAGGTTGCCAAAATCTTGGTACGTTTCAAGGTAACATACAAGGCCAAATGGTTTTAGACCTTCTTCTCTTCAGGTGCTGCCAGACCTAGGTGGGTCTACCTATGTGAGTGAAGCAGACTTGAACTATGTGATTCCTCCTACAACAGTCTATTCACAATGGAAATTTGAAAGTGAACAGATGTACTACTAATATAGCATAAATTGTATAAGTAGTATCAAAGAAATATATTCAGTTAATAGATGTAAAACATTTAAAATGAAATGAAACTAAGTGATGAAATGTGAAGACCAGTGCTCTATTGAGTATATGGAGTCAAGTAGAAATCAGAGACAAGTGACTTATGACTGGCAATAATTCAAACTATTTGGAACTTCTATGTTTATAACTTGTATAAATAGGCAGGGATGTAATTATTAGATTCTTCTTTAATAATCCAAAATAATATTCCTAAGTTGCTGTGAATAATCAAGATGACTTTAATCTTTACTTGAAAGAGCCAATTAATTATGCCACATAGATACAACAAATGTGCACTGATAAATTGAAAATATGCTTGATATATCAATTTAAACAACAAAGTAATATTAAATATGGAGACAATCTAGAAATATCTTCAATTAACTTAACAAACAATTGATACCAACATAGAGCCACCGAATCAGAGATTTTCCATTAACTTCATCAAAATTTTAACTAACATGTAAACATTGTATCAATCCCTATTCTCCTACTTCTATCTACTTCTTCTATGTAGACATGACTTTTGATAACAAAACTTAACTAACATGTAAAATATAACTGAAACAATTAACAACTAACACATGACAATTATGTTAATCTCCGAGTAAAAGCCCGAGTCACCAAAGACCTATGCAAAGCTTTTACTTTATGATAATCATCATTGATAGTGATTAATCTTCATCTAAACTGAGGTATTTCTCTTGCCAGTTGCTTATGGTTAAATCATTCGACCAATTATATTCCTATGCAACAGTGAAGTTTGCAAGTGGCTCTTCCATTTGCTATTGAGCAAGTTTCTGGCATCTACAATGAACTTTGTATAACCATTATCCAATGCAATAATTCCATCAAGCAGAGCATGAAATTTTTCTAGATTGATATTACCATCACCCTGTATATGTGTCAAACATTGTGGAACCATTTGATTAAATTCATTTCTCCATTCATCCACATCCTTTAGTTGACCATCACCTTTAACGATCAGAGGGTTAAAACAGTGTTTTATTGAATCAAATGAATTCCTTCTATTTTCTACCTTCTTCTTCATATCAATCAAATACTTATGCTCATCAATGATTACTTTTACCATTTCTTGAGTAGGTTTTAACCTTGGGGGTACATTAGGATCTCTTTGTGTGGCTTTACACAGAGTGGTTAAGATATGGTAAGTGGGCTTCCATTTTTTCTACAATCCCTCTAAGATAGGGGAATTAGTATTTATCTCTTCCAGAGCTTTTACCAAATGACTGAAGCCCTCGTGAACTCCACTTATTTTCTCTTTTAAAACTTCAACTCTATGTTTCAGTATTTCCTCCAAGGTACTGAAGATGTGTCGTTTGATATCATCCATATTATTATTCTTTAGTTTCTCAACCTCTTCTTTCAATTGCTAAATCTGTGGATCTTCAACTAAAGCAGGTGGATGATATACAACAATTTCATTCCCATTTACATCTGTCACTTGTTGCAATTGTTGTTTCAATCTAACATTTTCAATGAATAACTTATTTATCTCCTCATTTGATAGTTTGAGTCTTTTCTCATACTATCATCTTCTTTTCCATGTTTTCCACTACATCTCTTGTAAAAATTGCTAAATGCATTGTCATGGTTGATGCTTTTGTGGGAGTAGTGTCCTTCATAGTTCTAACCAGAGCAGACCCTCTCATTTCTTGCACCACATCTAGAAGCCTAGGCCTCCTGGTGCTTTTCTGTTTCTTCCATAGGGCAAGGGTCTGGGTGGTTGGATTATATCCTGTCCCTGATACTCCTTCCGAATCAAATTATGTAACCAATTTGGGATCATCTTGAGCTCTGATTTGATCCAACATAAACACTTTGGAGAGCTCCATTCCTAGTATAATGATCATGTTACTTTTCAACACTAAATCCCTTACTTCTTTAGGAGTAATATTGACATTTCCAATATTTAACTCTGTCGTTGTTTGTGCCTACACTTTTGCATGTTTCGAATCATCAGCTCCAATGAAGTTAATTTTCAGTCTGCCATCAAATTGTTTCATCTTCATTTTTAGAAGAAAATATTTGAACTCCATAGTATGGATAAAGTCATCATCCTCCATGATTCTCAGGGAAGCAATAATTCTTTCATCATCCTTCATTTCATCAATAGCCTCCTCTGATATTCTCATCTTGGGATCATGAGGCTCAAAGATTTTTTGTTTCTCTGCAACCTCTTTCATCTCAGCCAAAGTTAAGACTTCCTCTTGTTCTTCATCACTTGAATCATAGTCCACTAGTGACCCAATCTTCTATTTCTTGGCAAGAAGCTCATCTATTTGAGATGGAGGAGATGCATGAATTGATGATGAAGGTGGTGTATGTGATGTAGAGGCTATGGATGCTTGTGGCTGGGGTGTAGGAAGTGGGGCTGATTTCTCTTCTTGAGCCTTTTTAGATAATTCATCAAATTTACCAAGGATTAATTGCATTCTTTACAACAAATCTGGCTTCCCATCAAAAAACCCCTTGAACTTCTTATCTTTTCCTCTCTCTTGATCCTCCTGTCTCATCATCATTAACCATCTTTTCCTTCTTTCAAACACATATGCAAAATAGACTAGGTTTCTTATTACATCCTCTTCTGGATCAAATTCATGTGTTATTTCCCTCTTTGTGAGTAGGGTTCTTCTAATATTGTTGATCTGGCCTTCTGGATCACATATTCTCTCTTTCCCTAATCTGAGAGAAAAATTAGCTTTTATAAATCTTTGCAATTCCTCCAACATATCTGATCTAATTGACAATTCTCCAAATACTGTCAAATCAGATAGAAATGTGCCTTTTTTCTAATTTTTCATCAAATCATGCTCCATATAGAGCATTTGCCACATAAATTCTAAAAAAAATACTTTGCTAGGAAATTTTTTTAGTAAAATATGAGGGGCCTGATCACAACCATATACCCTGATGATGGTGTGTTGTGGCATAAAAAACCAATCAGCATAATTATGTGTAAAACCTTGATCTGGTTTGTATTACATGGGTCTCATGACATCCATTAGGGATTGTGGTAATCTTGGTGTAAGAAAACCAAGCCGAGCAATCATTCTATTGACAAAATCATCCCTAAATACAACATAATCACTTTCATTGCATTTACTGTCCCAAATATAACACCAATTTTTTACTGGGAGCATAACTCCATTCTCATGTGTTCTCAATTTCATCCTTTTTGTCCATTTTGTTTCATTTTGAGATAGAATCAAATGACACAATAAGGAGTACTTTCTAAAAGTTATGGGGGCCTTGGCTTCCCTAACCTGTAATAGACCTTCATGAATTTGTTCCTCAATGAATGAAGCAAAATCAAACTCCACATTCGATTTAGGATGCTAGATAATCATGGCCATTCTCATCAACCCTATCGACATATTCTCCTCTGCATGAACTCCAAGAATTTGACATAATGCATAGTAGGTATTTTTGAAATAGGTCTGAAAGTCAGACACTAGAAAGGGTTCAAGTCTTGAATAGTGAATGGGAAAGACTATATTTGTGTCATCCCTTTTCATGTGTAAGGGGAGTTCATTAGTTCTATAGGTCCTTTT
Organism: Sequoia sempervirens; assembly: GCA_007258455.2. Taxonomy (NCBI): domain Eukaryota; kingdom Viridiplantae; phylum Streptophyta; class Pinopsida; order Cupressales; family Cupressaceae; genus Sequoia; species Sequoia sempervirens. The sequence continues at coordinate 14,565 of VDFB02049000.1, forward strand.
CAACCTTCTATATTCTTGTTCTAGCTTCCCCAAGTCAATTTCAATGACAACCTGCCTGTTTAGGTCAAAACACCTAATTATAGCTTCCCTCGAGATATCTACCAGACAATGACCATCTAGAAGTCTGACCATTTTTGATGGGGCATGATATCTATTGGCCAAGGCTCTGATTAGCTTAACATCAACAAAAACATTAGGAACAACTAATTTTCCTATGTCAAAAGTCCATGGGTTTGACACTGGAACCCTTTCATCTCTATTCCTATAAAAATACCAATACAAATTCTAGCTAGACTGTGGAATTATTGGGTCCCTACAACCTTGAGCTAAATCCTTGAAGACTTTCTTAGAACCCTTATCTACTGAACTAGGTAATAGGGAAAGTAATGACAATTGCAATGAAATTCTACTAGATTTTTCTTCCTTTTTTGTTCCTGCCTCTAATTTCTTTGGCACCATTGTTTAAATTTTAGTGAATCATAATTAGACTTACCTAGAATTTTGCTCGCTCTATAGAATTCTTCCACTAGCGTACTTTAAGCTCACCTGTATTCAACTTTTGCTAGCACAAGCACACAAATTCTTAATTTTCCTTGTTAAATTTTGATATCATACTGCATTAATTTCATATCTTAAGTTCTTCATCATTCAAATATTTCATACAAAGCTAAATTTCATACTTCAATGTTGATTGATGTGACTAACCTTCATTTAATGCTCTAATGACAGATTACCACACTACCGCATGAAATTTTTCATCCCCCAGCAGTATAGCGGTTCCTCCTTATCTCTATTATTATTTCACCACTCTACCGTGGGCTCCATTCCAACCCTCTATAGTATGGCGGTGCATTACTACCTTTGTTTTTATCTTATCGCTCTACCTCGGGCTTCATTTCAACCCCTCACAGTATAGCGGTTCCCTCTATTAGTATTAACCATGACCCTGCTCTATCGCGGGAAAGACATCAACCTTCTGCGGTATAGTGGTATATAGTGTATTACTTCCTTTACCCACCATGCTATCGTGAGTTGCTTTATTGGAGGCTACGGTAAGGTAGTAAAAGGCAATTTTGACCTTGTGGATGGTAAAAAATGGTTTTTAAGGAAAAAAAATGTTTTCATATGAAAGGACCATCAGAATTTCAAATGAAAATTCTAGTTCCAACACACGTAGACCATTCCTGCAATTTTTTTATCGGTGAAGCTTGCTAGTTGTTGTGCCGATATATTGTATCCTGCCAATATAAACATAAAACATGATCTGGGTGACATAGATACTGCTTGGCCGATATGTTATATATCTTCAATTTGAAATGTGTGAACAATGAGTCTCAGATACATATAGTTCAGAGGTTTCTTACGAAAGATAATAAGATCATTAGTAGTGGGATGTTAGGTTTTTAGGTACATCAATTATAAATTAAGGTCGTATACCGTGGTAATTAACTAATTATATGTCGTTTGTGAATTTCATTTTTTTTTGATATAGTTGGTTGAGAGTGGGATGCACTACATTTGTACATTGCAAACAATCTTGATTGGATGATGGTATGGATTGAACATGTCAACAATCTGGTGGTGCATTAACATGGGAAGGTGTGGCTTCATTGGTTAAAAAAGCTCATCGTAATGGAGATTCCAATGTTACACCAAGGGAAATTGATTTAGCATATGGTTTAAGAGATAAACATGTATGTATAAATATATTAATCACCCATATTATTTAACTATTTTCAATTATATTGGTGTATATATATATGTTTAGTTTTTTTTTCTTTGCATACATTCGGCCAAGAATAAATATTTTTATCAACTGACAATGCAATAATTTTTACATGTTTGACATATTGCAGGTGAAACACCACAAGGCTATGTGGTGCAATGGTAATAAATTTTGAATCAAAAAGTTGGATGACATGAAGAAAACTTGTGATTCTTGGATAACTGCAGTCTTTCAGGTGATTAATGTTTCATCTAGAAGCGACATACATCTGGAAGTCTCAGAAAATTGATATTATGGGATTTTGGATGATATAATTGAGTGTGACTTTAAGTCCTTCAAATTAGTTCTGTTCGTTGTCCAATGGTACAGGCTACGATTGAATGAAAATGATCCTGAGAGAACTATTATTGAACATGATAATGGATTTACCATGGTTAATACAAGGTCGATCGAGTGAGCTGGAAATGAGCCCTATGTTCTTCCAAGCCAATGTGAGTAGGTATTTTACTGAGGTTCTAGGTAAACCGGGTTGGTCATTTGTTGTTAGACATGATCCAAGAGGAAGGCCGGTAAAGTATAATGTGGTGGAAGAAGAAGATACCGAAGAACTAGAAGATGATGTAGATGATGATCAAGATCAACAGTTAGTTGATGATGTGCCTGACGAAGATGTCGAAGAAGAGGAACTAGATCATGATGATGTAGGAGTTAATGTCCATGAAGATGATATCCATGTGGATGATGACATTATTGAAATTGATATCAATGACGACGACGACGCTATGACCAATCCTTACAATGTCGAATCTAGATTGGATGGTATAGACAAAGAGTTGGATGAAGAAGAAGATCAATGACATTGAAATGTATGAGTTATGCAATTATATTATCTATTTGATATTGATTTATTGATAGAATTATATTTGAATTATATGGTTACATAATTAATTCATGATGTTTTTAATTTTTATTCCATTACATAATTAATTCATGATGTACTTTTTAATGTTGTTAATTCATGATGTTACAACTATTGTAGCTCTCCTAGAAATTTCCATATGATCAAATCCTAATTACTCTATGACTATTTATGATTAGATATTATTTGATCATATCTTTGGTTATTTCATTCCCAAAAAATTAATGTTTCCTCATGTTGACCCCGCATAGTGACATGTGAATGGGGCCAACATTGAAATTTTTTCAATTTGTGCTTGTATGGAGTGAAACTTGACATGGTTAGCCTAGACGTATGCATTGACGATATGGGAGGGTTTCGAGACTCAAACATGAGGTCATGCATGTTATGAAAGTGTATGGTAATCCTACTTATAGCGGAACTTCACATGATAAGCTAACCAATGGCACTATATTGGAGGATAAACCCACCTATGGAATTAATTTAAGAGGTAAGGGATGCCTCTTAGTGGAATTTTGAGTCTTGGATTAATCCATAGTGCTAAAATTAGTTCTAGTGTTCTTCCCTTGGTGTTATATTTATCTCTACAATTTCCCATACTTAACCATTTCATCATCCCCTTTCCCAAGCTATTTGTATCATAATATAAACTTGGTCCAATGTCACATTAGCCCCTTAGGTAATTATCCATTTCCTCCAAGTTGAATGAAACCTTTTGTACCAATGCATCTATGTTTTCCTACCCTAATGGATCAAGACTTGAAATCACCTTAACAATCTTCTTTATGTCATAACATATCTTCGAAGTGCCTTTGGCATGCTTTAGATGTGTCGATATTAACTAGTTTGAATATATTAATTTTAAAGTCTCTTAACACATTCCATGACAAGAAAATGACTCATTTGGATTAAGGAGTACTTTCCTAAAACATTCCTTGATATTCAACAATCCCTTCTCACACCCACATCATAATTCATATCCATGTTAGTTGTAATGAGTGTTTTAAACCAACAATCAATGAATCATAGGATAGAAGAAAACTCGTTATGCACAAGGATAAGAATCAAAGAGACTGAAAGAATCGATTCACTAGATATGGTCCCCATTACTATAATAGACCAATGTAAAAAAAAAGTCATAACAAGAATAGGACCAAAAAAAACTAGGAAAAGAAACCTTGTAGGCTACATTAATAAGACATTGATTGTAAGCATTTCTTCCATGATGTTTAAATGACAAAATATCAGATAGCTCAATATTTAGTCAAGTAGTATTTCAATCACTGATTCTTAGACATCCATCATGATTAAACATCACATATCATAGGTATTTTTAACAATCACTAGGACTGTAGATAATATTCAATCATGTCATAGGAAATAAATCATCAAAAATTATAAAGAAAGATAAAATCAACTATATAAGCTCAACAAGCCACATACAAAAATTATATTTTGTAGAAAATAAAATAAACTATATGTTGAAATAGCATATATATTTTGTATATAAACTATATGTTGACATAACATATATATAAACTATATATTTTGAATTTTGGCCCCATGTGCGTAGGAGCACAACATAACATACTGCACTGAGACCCTAACTGGAGATTTGCACTAAGAACCACTACCTCTAGCCCCTGAGTGGAGAGTTGCGAGATTTCACTGGATGAGTGTTGCAAGGCCATTGAGTCGAGGAGGAAGACTAGGAACCATTTGGCAGGAGGAAAGCCAAAGCGAGAGGCGAGGGCACTCAGAAAGGGAAAATCGACCAAGGGACAATGACTGTAAGTGATTTTTCCCCCACATTTAGAAATCTTGTTGCAAGTACAGTGATTTAGACTCTGTTTGATCCCATCGAGGTATTTCATGCTATATTTTGATCAATTCGAGCCAATGTCCCATTGAAAAACCCAAGTACTACCTAGTACTGGTGTCTGGTTAGTTTGAACAACCAAGCTTTGAGATGTTCAATCAGTTGGGTGGCCATTTTTGGCTTGTGAACTGTAGTTTTTGTATCTGTCTTAGCATATTTTTCCTACTATAAGATTGAAAGGAATTCCCGTCACATAACAACACACAAAGTTCACTAGGGTTCAAATTTCTAAACTTCAATGAAATAAATTTACATATTGAGGTCCACAAATGATCAAAGGGACTGAAAACAATACATGGTCTGTGAGTGCAATGAAAAATTCCTAGTTCCTATCCATAAGAGAACATATAGAAGTACATGATGTAGAGTCAGAGGAAGGAAACAAACTCACACAATCTCATTTGACAAGTCACATACAATCTTGAACTTTCTTTCTTTTGACACACTTATTCAACTATATTTCCCTTCACAAAACTTAACACAAACACTAAAATTTTGGTTTAGAGTTCCAAACCATTACCGGACCTTCAAACACCTTAACCAACTTCATCTTGATCAAAATAAACAATTACCCAGTCTGCCCTTTCATTTTACCATTAACTCTCTTTATGACTGTCCTAAACTTCACAATTTCAACTCAACATAAAGTAATCTAACCCATAACAGTATTTAGGATAATATAGACCACACAATTTCCATTACATTTCAATTCAAACAAATGTAACCCATCTCCCATCCTGTATTCTTGACAATTTAACAAAATCATATACTGTACTTTCATTTTAGTCTCCAAAATAGGGCTATTATTAGATAGATCAGTCAAAGCAATGGACTTTTTAACTTCATGCTTACACCAAACCTTATATAAAATGAGATCAAATTATACCTTGGTAATCTCTTAACCAAAACAACCAAGAACTCACACTTAATCATCAAAAGCCCTTAAAGTTCTTATTGTCACTGGTTCCTTCATAACCTATTTGCAACACTTGTAGGTCTGCCAACCTATTTGTCAGGGATTCATTCACAATCTAAGCACTATTACACAAGTCTATCCACACTTTTCAATTCCCTCACAGATCTAAAACATATTCAAAACGGGTATCAAAACTTTTACAACACAAGCTTCAAATATTGTTGTCTCAGACATATTTAGGCCTAATTAAACCTGATTTGCATAAGGGTTTGTTGCTTTACTAACTCCTGACCAAAGTACACTTGTCTAGTGCTTGGGACATGTTTAGTTTGATTGGTATATGCTCTTCAAAACATCAAAGTCCATTTACAAAGTATTTTCACAAAACCCTAAGGGCTTAACCTTCATAATTACTCTGTTCACAGATTGTACACACAGTTTTTCAGTCAAGAAACTTCATTCCCTCGCATCTTATCTTTATGATTTTTCCCTAAATCACTAAAACATGAAAGAACATTCATAGTAGGATAATATCACAAGAAAACAAAAGATTCCACCAATTAATAAAAGAGAAACATAATTATTTCCGTCTTTGTTTACCCTAACTGAGGGTTTTAGCAATCTGAAGTAAATCCACAATAACTAACACAAATCTTAACTAAAATGCATGAAATTTGATTTAACATGAAGGTAATTGAGATTATTACCACATCCAACTATTCTACCATGCCTTCAAGGCCGTACAATTTTGTACAATGCTTGGAAATGCAAGATTTCTGAAGAAAAATGATTAAAAATCATAGATTTTCCTTGAACTTCTTCTTTATTCAACCAACCTCAAAGTTCTAAAAGATACAAGAGCATTTTTAAAGGAAAAAAACTGAATTTTATCCTTGTAATTGCCTCTAACCGACCCTAATGACTCTTCATCTCTTAATATTTCCTTTTTGATTAAGTTGACAACTTTTTACATTGTTTTCATTTTTGCACTTTTGGACTTAATAAACACCAAATGACCTCAACATGACCTCAAATATATGAAACATGACTCTAATAGAATGATTTAAAAAGTAGGAACAATAACATTGAATCAAATTTCAAAACATTGCTTCATAGAGGCCTAATTATGCCAAGGTTCTCCTACACTAGTACAAGAGATGAAAAAATGACAAGGAGCCATTAAAAACTTCCAAATATTTCACTGACTCAACCAAACCTCCATAAGAACAATACAAATGCCAACACTAGGGGAAGCTTGAAAGAGAACACTAATGAAAGTGGATTTTTTTTTTCAAGTTCCAGAAGAGTATAAATGGTTTGAAGATGTTGTGGGTGTTTGGAAAATGGTGAAGGAATGCTGGATAGGGAGGGGCCCAATTAGCATCTTTAACTGGATTCTTAAGAAAGAAACAAACTCCAATACATTTTGGGGCTCTTTTGAGTAGGGCCCATCTTTTATTATTTTATTTGGGGGACCCAAAAAACCATAGGGGTAGAAACCTGTGGAGCTTAATCATTAAAGGCAAGGGGTCTATCCATTTAGAAATAGACTAAAAGGATGGTTGCATGAGGGGCTATTTGACATCAAAGGTGGTCCAAAAAATTTCATAGACTAACTAACCAAACACTAGTACTACCTCAGAGGGAGTATTGTCTTCGAGAAAGATGGTCCTAAAAATTTCATAGACAGGTACAAAAAGTAATAGCAACCTTCCACCAACTAACCCAATCAACCTCCAAGAAACAAGACAGTGACTCCTCTAGATGTTCCTAAAACCCAAGGCTTCAAAACACAAGGTTGGTGACCCTACAAACCATTCCCATGCTTACCAAGTGATCTCTGATCATGAGACCTACAAGGTTTATTGATACATTCACAACTATTGTTACCTCCACATGCATTTGACTACTAATCACAGGCTTGATTTTTAATCCTCCAACCCCATACCTTGGGATCACATCACCATGAAAGAACCTCATCCAAAATCCTTATGAGTACAGGTACCACCAAATAGGTATTTGTCAGAATTTTCTTCCTCGAGCGAGGGAAATTCAGGAAGAGAAGAGGAAAGTGAGACATGTAGTAGGTCTAAAAGAGGGAGATCAACTAGAGGTCAAAAGATTAGAAGAAAATTTTGTAAACGCATGGAATTTTTTCTTGCTAAAGGGAGGTCACATTATTATGATGATGAGAGCATAGGTGACATCAAGGTGCCTTTGAGGTACAAACATCTACGGAAACAATGTGTACCCAAGGAACTTCCTCCAATAAACACTATTTTTTGTGTCAATGAGAGGATATATTGCATAACACCATCATCATTACATGGTTTGGGCCTATTTTGCATCGACGACATAAAGGTTTGTTATGAAAAAGTTACTGAATTGATGGAGTATGTCAGACCCTATTACAGTTACAAAGATTGGATGCAGCTGGTTCGATATACATGAAGTATGCGTAGGTATGCATTGTTAGCAAATTATATACAAATAAAAGATAAGGATCAAAATAAAGGAGTGGCTATGTACATTGATGAAAGGCCAAAAGCATCAGGGAATATTTTAGGGTTTATAAACAGTACACGACCTGGGTCAACAAATAAGCAACCTAATTGCATATTCGAGGCGCATGAGGGAAACCGTGTATTCATATGTGCGATAAAATCAATAACTGCATGGGAAGAGTTGCTAATCGATTACAATTTGAATTGCATAGATACAAAAAAAATTACTATGGGGGTGGTACATACTATATACCATTTTACCCAACCTCCAATTAATGACTCCAATATACCACTTTATTATTATGTTTTTTTCGTAAGTCCATTGGTTTCATTTCGGTAATGTTTTTTTATATTTAATTTTTGTCATAGTGGGATATTGATCGTAGGGGGAAGGCTCTGGCCCAGAGCATAGATTGTGATGCATCTACAGGCGCTTCTACTCGCAAGATTTACCTCATTGTAATTGTACAAATTAGATATGAGCAAAATGTTTTATTATTATGTTTTTTTTCATAAGTTTATTGGGTTAATTTCAACAATGTTTTTAATATTCTTGTCCTAGTTGGATGATCGAGGAAGGGCATCAGCAGTAGAGGAGAGCATCCATAGGGAGGTACAATCACTATTATGCGATGATGACATTGCATATTCTGAAAACCCTCAGATATGATAAGGAAGACCCAAAAAAAATGCAATGAATAAATACTTTAGTTGTTATTCATAGTGCCTCAAACAGATGAGATAAGAGCAAGGGTTAAAATATTGACTGAGAGAGCATGAAACTTGCAAGTAAGTTGTCATGAGATCTTTAATTATAACATAAGTTCATTCAAGGTTTTATTTTTTGTACTCTTTTATGTCATGAACTAAAATGTGTTGTTTTTACAGGATTTTTTAAGTCCTCATGATGCTGCTGGCCATGATCTGGGTACTGCAGGTGCTACCCGGGGAGTAGGGGTTGGTACAAGTGTCAATCTTGATCTTCCTATGCATACATCACATCATCCGACCCCATCATCCGTGCCTATATTATCGACTAAAATGTCAGAAACACATAGCATGAAGGCATTGGGTAGTGCACCCTCTGGCAGCGAACACATGCCAAAACATGCGTCAGGACATGTACTTGGGGATGAAAAGGCCACTAGTACTGGTGATGTTTCAACAAAATTTCCTAGATTTTCTCATATTACTATTATGGGAACATTTTCAGTCACATTTGTGGTGACCGAGAATTTTGTTCCCATAAAGATAGAGAAGGTCCCAAGTACTTTAAAATGTTTTAATCATTATTATATATAATCCAATTGAAATTTACTTATTGATCGCTTTTTTTAGACTAATGATCCCATGATCATTTTGTAGGAAATGATGTTTTTATAAACATCTAAATGATATTACATTGAAGATTTTTGGGCCACCATACGTACACAGTGGAATACCCAAAATCAAGATTTAAAAGATGAGCTCATTAACTGTTTAGTTGTGCTGTTTGGTAATAACACATTCAACCGAACCAAGGTCCTTAAGAAAGATGGTACCCATCTAAACTATGTGAGGGACCAATATAGGTCACATTTAGAGAAGAACAAAATGTACGAGCATCCCCCCATGATTTTGGAGAGGGAGTGGAAGGACCTGGTGTTGGATGGAAAGGAGAAGGCTGAAAAGAAAAAAGGAAAGACACCACTGGGCCAAGGAAGGTATGTGATACTATCAAAAATGTAATTATATACTGATTACTCTTTCTTTTTACATAATCTAACATATTTCAAACTTTTCATAGGCTACCCGACACATCAAAAGAAACAAAGGCAAGACTAGAAAAGCAAAGGCAACACAAACTTGGCTTTGGTGGTTATATGAAATTAGCTACATGAATTGTAAGTATCAATAAATGAAATGTTGCATCCAAATAATAAATTGCAAACAATTTTGGTTTTATCACACCATGGAAGAAAAATTCATGATCTTATGCAAAAATGTAGGGCTATGAATTCAACAAAGTTCCCACATAAGAGGACCTAAAGATTTCCTTCCAACAAGGTTATGGAGCCATGGCTGAACACCTAAGACTCTTGACTAGGAAAACACAAGCTTCCACTGCATCCGACACACAGGTAAATAAACTCAATGAAGTTTATTTAAAATTGAATACTTGTGCAATCTATTCAATATTAATTTCCACCATAAATTAATTATGTGCCTATTTGTTTTAAACAGATAGACAATGATAATACTACACATGACATTGGAATGCAGCCTGGTGAGGGTGGAGCACAACCTACAGATGAAGGTCATGGTGTGCATCCCGGTACTGGATGTATTCATGTGCTATAGAAAACACAGTATGGATTAATATAATTAAACATCTTTAATTGCAATTGATGTATTAATTAATGTAAGCTTTCGTATTTCAACTTTAGAGCATGTAAAGCATGATCAACATGTTGAGCATAATCAGGCTAGACAAGATTAGGAACATGATGTGGTCCCATTAGGTAAAGAGGACCACTCTAATGTTCTTTTAAACATATTTAATTACAATTGGTGTATTAATTAATGTAACGTTTCATGTTTCAACTCCAAAGGATTTAGAGAGTGTTCAACATGTTGAGCATGAGGCTATAAGACAAGATCAGGAACATGATGTGGCCCCATCAAGTAAAGAGCACCACTCTAATGTTCTTTTAATTAATGAAATATTTGTAACAATAATAATAAAACGTATCAATTTAATATTTATTTGTTATTGCAGCAGACCCCCCCTTGTAGTTTCCTCCACACTGTGAGTACACGACTAGGCATACATTAAGATCATGAGCAAAGGGAAGAACAACTGAAGGGGGAAAAATGATTTAGAAAATGATACTCCATTTCTTTTTTTATCTACAAAAAAGAAACAAAAAAAAGTGATTGTAATCATATTATGACAACCATATTTTTGATAATATGTAAAACTGAAAGAATGAATGTTATATGTTAATGAATGAATGTGGATATGGTAATGAATGAATGTTATATGTTAATGAATGAATGTTATATGTTATTAATGGATGAATGAATGAATTTTATATGTTATTATTGGATGAATGAATGATTAATGTTATGGGCTGATGCAAGAAGTTGGGTACACAAAAAGCTCAAAAAGTGGAAGTGTTTTTGCTGTTTTTCAGAATTTGTCACACTTGGACTAAAAATTTGAGGCACTTACACAATTAATCTTTTAAAAAGTTAGTAATATGAATTTTATAAATTTGAACCTAGTTTTCAAATATGTAAATTATTCAAATACCCAGATTCTAGAAATTAAGTTTTGATAGGGATCTATAAAAACCACTTTTTAAAAGTCATTTTTTTACAATACCAAGCACGTGTACAGACAACACTTTTTGACCCAAATAAAAGTATTTTGCTAATTCCTTTTGGGAAAAGAGAGCTAACAACATGAAGTTTGATCTGAATTTTTTTTTGTAATTTTTGATTGAATATTTTTTTTTTATTAAATTTTTATTGGCCTTAATTGTTGTTTATAAAAATCAATGTGTACAGACAACATAATTGGACTTAAACTAAACATTTTTTGAATCTTTTTTTTTTTTCATTGTGTATAGAATTTTCTGAAGTTTGATGCCATATAATTTTTTTTACAATAGAATTAACCCAAAAAAATTTATTAAAAGACAAAAAAAGCTTGATATTTCAAGTTTAAGGACTAGTTTGCTTAGAAATTAATTAAAAAATAGCAAACATAATCCAATATTAATAAAAATTATATATTTGAAAATTAGACATCGTGTTATCTAATGGGTTTTAATTTTATAGATTGATTCAGAAAAAAAGTCCATCAGCCATATTGCCAAAGTTGGACATTCTTCTTCAATTTGCCTTAGTTTTTTAGTTGCAAGTCAAAGGCTAAGGCTCAGATTGCCAAGCCTTTCCCAAGTCTAAAACCAATCATGTGGGTTGAGAATTTTGAATTTTAAAAACGCATACGTGTTTTTAAAAAATGTGTACGTATTACAAAAAGCATATGTGTTCTTTATTTTCTTGATTATTTAAATTTTTTTTAAGAAACAGGTACCCGTTTTAAAATGCGTACCCGTTTACAAAATGGGTACCCGTTTCTAAAAAGTATTTTTTTTTTTAAATAATCAATTTTTACATGTTATAAAATATGTATGCATTATATAATGGGTACCCGTTTCTAAAAAGTATTAATTTTTTTAAATAATCAATTTTTACATGTTATAAAATGTGTATGCATTATATAATGCGTATGTGTTATAACGCACACACGTTTTTTAGTGGATACACATTTTTTAGGTTCGGGTACTCGAAGCATAACACATACTCTTTTTTTAATAATGCGTACGCTTTTTCTACGAAATTTTTTTTGGCCGAAACTTCCCCTCTTCATGTACCCAACTTCTTGCTTTTACCCTTATATGATTAGGTGTGGGGAATTGAGAGAGATGTGAGGGGGTTGGGAGGGGCCAAATTAGCTTCCAACGTTAGGAATAATTTTTTTAAAAAAACTGCCAAGGTTTCGTCGCAATTTCGACGAACATAGCCTGATGAACCGCAAAAATTTGCGACGAGGTTGTTGTACATGTGACGTAGTTTTCGTCATAATGGAAAGGATGGTTTGCTCCACCTCATCAGAAAATAGATGAATGTTTGGTGTTTTTTCGATGATTTCAAATGTGCGTTTTGCAACATTTTGTATTTTTTGTGTCGATAGATGGACGAAGTTACGTTGATTTTGTGATGGATACTGCCAAAATTTTTCATGGTGTTGACCAATGATGTTGGGTCATGGTTTTGACGTATAAAAATTGGCCGTTAAAGCAACGAAAATCTAGCAACAAAATTTAAATTAGTGTTGTGTCGATAACTTGACAATATTTTGTCGATATGTCACCAAATATTCGTCAGAATTTGTAGTCAAATACAATACTGAGTCATGCCTCAGAATGGGCTTCCTGCTCAAACCATACTAAAGTTATATACCTCCTGATAACTTTAATAAGGTTCCATAATGAAAATGATCTTCGAGCTCTACGAGGTAAGCAAAACTTCGTATGTTTGCCACTCATAGACATTGTAAATGCAAGATAGTGCAAGGACTGTTCAAAGGGATATTGCTTAGTTCTTGCAAGGTCTCATCTTAGGGAACATTGTCCTTAATGTTTCTGAGAGAGGATGTGTCAAAGAAGTATCACACTCTTGGAGGGAATCAAGTCCAATGACTCCACTAAGAAAAGGATGCATCACAAGAAGAAAGAAATCACATAGTGAAACATGAAGAGTGTTGTTGTATGCCCCCACTTTAAAGTGGTTGCGAACACATTACTATGAGAAATTGCTTTAAAGTAGAATAAGAAGACATGAGAGCTTACTCTGAAAGCCCTATGCTAGGTCATATGTTTTCGATAAGCTACATCATGAAAAGGTAGTATGTCACATGCGAGCCAACTTAAGGCATATCGTCCACATCCCAAGCTTTCTCTTATATGTTCATGAAAGGTTAACAACTAGTCAAAAGAGGCAATGAAAAGTGAGATACGAGGACAAGGCTACTGAACCCCTTACCCCCACTTAGTGCAGGACAAGGATGAGCAAAAAATGATTGATAAGATGCATGCTAGAGTGGAAATCAGTATCAATTAGAGGGTTTAGGTGCCCCCACATAAGGAAGAACACCAAACTCCTTAAAATGTTGGATTTTACTACTCAAAGCCTTACATTCATTAGTAGAATGACCATGAACTCTTTGATAGGTGCAAAATGAATTCTTGTAATAAAATTTCTTTCCAGTTCTTGGAGGAAAGGTTATCAAGTGATCTTGGAGGAGTCTTGACAAGATACCCTCTTGATCAATGGTAGAAGGTTTTCTTGTAGTTTGTGATAGAGATATTTCATGATTAGTACAAGATGACATACTTACGCAAGACTCTACAGATTGCAATATTTTTTTCTCTCCTTTACATGAGGGTGTACAAAATCTAACGAATTCAATTCATTAGTGTTTTGCAAGATGAAATTGACATTAAGTGAAGGTGTATGTGATTGCTTGTAAAGGAGAGTGATCAAGACTACCAGTGTCAATTAGTTTAGGATGCATTACGGTTAAGGTGGGATTTGATGAATTAGTTGTGATGGTGTTGATATTGATTGAAGGCTTCATTACTTCTACCAAAGGACAATAACCAAGACCATGAGTTTTTTGCTATGTGATAGGAGATCTATAGTGTTGCAAATACCTTGTTCATTAGCACCACATCCTTTTCCACTATATCCAAGTTGTTTCATAAGATCATATCCTCATCCATAAATCTTTTTTATTTCTTTTGGATTGGAGGTATGTGTAGGATCATCATGGAAAAAATAGGCCCTTAAGTGGCAAAAAATTTAGAAAAATCAGAGTTAGGCAACTTGATGTAAAAAATTGAATAAGTTATCTATATTATGTTAGAAATATGTAACAATAGAATATGTAGAAAATTGAATGTATTTTCTAAACTATTAGGTTTATTTAAAAAAATAAAAAATCTATTTGGTGAAAATTTGAAATTTCAATGCAATAGTACTTAAATTTCAGGGAAAAAATAAGAAGTAGGTGTCTGTCTGACCACCCTAACCACAATAAAATGATAATATTTTTTTATAAGATTTTAGATATAAGTAGAGGACTCATGTACGGATGTGATACATTATTTTTTGTAATTTTTTTCCAAGTAAATAATTAATTATGAATTTTTTATTACAACTTTTAAAAAATATAAAAACTCACATGTCTGACCACCTTAACTTGGTCAAAACTTAATGAAATCCAATTTTTTTTTGTAATCCTATAGTATGAAAACTATAGAATGTGATGCATGTTTTGGATTTAAAAAATGTGGTACCATTTGAAAGCTATAGATTTTTTTCAATCAGCCCATCAATTAGGACTTTAGTCGTAATTCAAATAGAAAATGAATAATAATTATTTATTAAATTCAAAGTAAAGCATAATTTATATTGGTGGAAAGATGAGAATCTCCTTTAAAAACCCTTTTTGTTTCATCAATTTTGGGTAAAGAAAAAGTCGTCAGCCACATACCTTACACATACCCATCATATTGCCACTTTTTGGCCCATCATGATCCTACACATACCCTTGGGTGGTTGTTCATTGTTGTGTTTGTCAAAGGTTGTTGTGTAATTTGTTATGTTTTGGTCTAAAGTGGTTGAGGTGGATGCTTTCGATGGGTCTTCCAGGTTGTGTTGATAGGACTGCTTTATCGTGTGCCTTATTGGAATCTTTGTTTATGATCTGGTATTGGTCCATGAATGTTGGTGTGTAATCTAAGGAACCTCAATCATCATCTAATAGATTCATGTATTGTTTAATGTGTTGTTCATTATCTTTTTATTGAACAGGTTCCACTTGTGTGGTTGGTGTTAATGTGTTGAAGGGGTTCTCTTTGTTTTTCTCAAGTTGTAAGACACTATAAGGATCATGATAAACATCAAGTGTGCACACTTTGTTATTGTAGATGTATTTCACTTTAAGATGAAGAGTGGAATGCACACCATTCATTGCATGAATCCACGACCTGCCTAGAAGAAGTTTATACAAAAGAGGATGAGGCATGACCTAGATCAGAGTGTTCAATGTGACTTCTCCTACTATAATAAGTAAAGTGATCACACCAAGTGGTTTCTTTTCTTCATTGTCAAAGCCCTTAATAGATAAAGAATTGGGTTGAATTTTTTATTTATCCACACGAAGCCTATCCAAGAGGTTTATGATACACACATTAAGGGTTGAGCCATTGTCAATAAGGGTTCACTTTATCCCTATCATATTGTATTGAGCAATGATCATGAAAGCTTTTTTTTTTTTTCCACTTCCAAAGAGGGGAGTTTGCTTTGGTGGAAAACAATGTCAGCACCAAATCCTTGAATTATGGCTACTATGTCATTTGGTTGTGCATTAGAAGGGATAGGAATTTGTTGTAAGGTCATTTGGAGCATAGTGTGATAGATAGGTGAATTTTGAAGAAGGTCCCAAAGGGAGATCTTGGCAGGAGTATTCTTGAGTTGTTCAACAAGATCATACTCCCTAAGAGTTATTTGAGTCCAACACTAGGAAAGATGGGATTAGGAAAAGGTAATGGTGTTTGTGTTGGTTATTGTGGTTGCTGATTGTTTTTAGTGTAGTGTGTGTGAGAAAAAACATCATGCTTAGGTGGAGGTGAAGGTTTATGTGACGGTGGGTAAATGATGAGTTTAGGTTGGTGTTGAGTTGGTTGTTTGTGTGAAGGTGGGTAGAGAATTAGAGGGTTCTTAGGGTGTCCCATGGGGTATGTATGAGGTCTGTTGATCAAGGGGGATCTAATGGACACTTGTGCATTCATAACCTCAATGGTCTTGGTTTGATGTATCTCTAATAAAGGGCAATGTGAAATCACCTTTTTATCTAAGGAAGACACATTACTATTGTTGTCACTTTCTAACACCATGATATTCTCCCTAGGAGGAGATTTTTAGGAGAATTACAAATCAAATGTTCTTGACATTCATGGATTGGTTAGATTCTAAACTGACTTCATCACAAGTAGGGGAATGCTCAATGGTTGAATTGTCATGTTCAATAAGGTTTTCCTTAGGTGAAAGGGGACAACTAAGATTCTCATGACTCTCACTGGTTGTGTTTTCTAACATAAAAACATCTTTAGATTACAACTAGGGGAGATACTAGGAGAAGAACAAGTATGATTATCATGATCATTTATGACTTCATTCCTTTGTTTCCTAATGTCTTCCAAAATAGGAGAGGTAGGGGAAGGATCATAAAGATGGTTGTTGTAGACCAACATATCCTCATCATTTATAATCTTATCTTCCTTGAAATCATTATCACAAGCCAAAGGAGAATGGAAATTAGGTAAGGTGATGTTTAGGAATGTGTCTATGATTTCATTCTCTCGTGCTAAAATATCTTCCCAAAGGGGATGAGGAGAAGGACAAACAAGATCCTCATGATTCTCAATGATTGTATCTTCTTTCACCAAGATACCTTCGTCATTAAAAGAAGAGGTATCATGAGAAGAAAAAATATGATCATCATGGCTATCTATGTTTGTATGCGCTTCTATCACATTATCCACACAAATAGGAGAGATAGGAGGGGGCGTAAGGTTAAGGTTAACATTGCCATTTTCACTCTCTTGCACCAAGAGACTTTCATAACTAGGGAATGTATTGAATGAATGACTATAATGCTTATTGACTAACTTTTTCTTTGCAAATTTGGAGAAGATTAAAACTAACATTTGGAAAAAGTAAACTATGCAAACTTGAAATGCAATGTAAGAATGTAAAATGAAATGCAATTTTCAATTGTCAAGCAAGATAATTTTCTAGTTACACAATGCAATGATCTAAAAATGAAATGCTATGAATGCAAAATTGAAATGAAGCAATGCATGAAATGAGCCAAATTAAGCTAGATTTAGTGAAATATATGTTACACAAATTCAACCAATTGATACAAATAGGTAAGGGTAGCAAACATAAGCTTCAAAATAGGGTTTTTAGCTCTATAAAAGACAGTTTTAGGGCTGAATAGGGACTAAGTCGCCCAAGGTGGTGAATTAGTCCCAGTAGGGATTTTTTTGGGAATTTTTAGAATTTTTTGATGGATTTTGATGTTTGTTGTACTATATGATGTAGACCTAAGATTCCAATGCAAAATTTTAGGAATTTTTAATGATTTAAGATGAAAAAATGCAACCTATATGCACTTTTACTAATACAAAATTAGAAACCTTAGAATGCAACTTAACTAATGCAACATGCAATGCAAGCTAAGTCTAGGATGTTGAATCCAAAATCACAAAAGAAAGTATTGTAAAAGGCGGGTTTACCAAAATGTGGACATTGATTTTGGTATTCAAGGGTTCTCTAACTCTTCTAGGGTTTTTCACCTAAAAGGAGAAAAAGGGATCCAAAATGTGTAATGTCTACACTGAAAATCAATGCAAGTATGAATGAAATATATCTAAATACAATGTTCTAGATGCAAATAATGGATAAAGAGATGGATTATTAATGCAAAACTATTGAAATGTAGGATGTTGGAAAAAACATTGTGATTGTTGGATATTTATAATATGTGGTTTCCATTGATGTCAACACTAGTGCCATTAATGTCTTTAAGGCTGTATATGTCAAGGATATTGAGAAAGTTGTAATAAAATAAGTTGCAGGTTGTCGGTGATAGAGTGAAGTTTAGTACGGTGGCTAGCTTAGTATATTGATGATAAGAGATTGTGGATTAAAGGGTTTGTTGAAAAGTATATCTAGTTTATCCACATGAAGTTTCAGAGGTTCACATGAAGATTTCATTGAGTTATTAGTATATGTGTTTTGACAGTTGCTATGTTGCTTTGGTTGGTGTTCCTGAAAGAAGATGATGTGATTCTAGTAATTTGAGTTTTTTTTGATGCTTCTGTGGTGATTCATGATGCTTGTGTATGTTTCTAGATCATTCTCTATCTGTGTTGTTGGTTTACATTGATTGTTGTGCTCATGATTGGTGATTTTCTTTTGTGAGTTCATGTTTTTCATGATCATGGCCGATAGGGTGATTGTAGCGTGTTGCGGATCTTCGAGGAATAATTTTTGAAGGTGTTTCATATTTGAGGATGTTGTTTTGGGTCCTTACTATGTTTTGGCCAACATTGTTTGGTCTGCATTGATAAATTGTTTATTGATTTGGGCCGACAGTTTGTACACATTTCATATTTTGTTGGGCTGACATGCTGTTGATGTTATCCTTAGTTGTAGATATATATGATCGATTTTTTATACCATTTGATGGTATGGTGTAATTAAGAAGAAGGAATTAAAGTAAAGTGAAAAAGAGTGAGTAGATGAAAGTGTTTATGTGCTTAACCAGAACTATAATTAGGCATTAGAAGATGATATTTTCTCAGTTCAAAATCTTCTGGATGTAATCTAAATGTAATTGTAATATAGTGGTCTTCTTTTGGGCAGTAAGCCTTTTGTATTTGAGCAGTGTGCTCTAGGCAGTGTTCTGAATGCATGTGGGTATGTGCAAAATCATGATGTGCCAAAAAGTGGCGATATGATGGGTATGTGTAGGGTATGTGGATGATGAATATTTTTTACCCAAAATTCATGAAATGAAAAATGTTTTTAAAGGAGATTCTCAACTTTCCACCAATATAAATTATGCTTTACTTTGAATTTAATAAATAATTATTATTCATTTTCTATTTGAATTACAACTAAAGTCTAGATTGATAGGTTGATTGAAAAACATCTATAGCTTTCAAATGGTATTACAATTTTTGAATCTAAAACATGCATCACATTCTATGCTTTGCATACTATAGAATTAAAAAAAAAAATTGAATTTCATGAAGTTTTGACCAAGTTAAGTTGGTCAGACATACGAGTTTTTATATTTTTTAAAAGTTGTAATAAAAAATTCATAATTAATTATTTACTTGGAAAAAAATTACAAAAAATTATGCATCACATTGGGACGTGATTCCTCTACTTATATCTAAAATCTTATAAAAAAATATTATCATTTTATTGTGGTTAGGGTGGTCAGATAGACACCTACTCTTTTTTTTCCCTGAAATTTAAGTACTACTACATTGAAATTTCAAATTTTTACCAAATAGATTTTATTTTTTTAAAATAAACCTAGTAGTTTAGAAACTACATTCAATTTGCTACATATTCCATTCTTACATATTTTTGAAATAATATAGATAACTTATTCAAATTTTTATGTCAATTTGCCTAACTTTGATTTTTTCTAAATTTTTTGCCACTTAAGGCCCTGTTTTTTCCATGATGATCCTGCACATACCCATGTGCATTCCCCATTTTTTATAATTTTAGCAGGGTATAATCTTGTGGGCTAACCGCCACCGTGGTTTTTCCCCTAACAGGGTTTCCACATAAAAATATTGGTGTTATGTGTGTTTTTGATGTGGTGATGGTCTATGCTTTCATGTTTATTTATCAGATCTGAGAATAAGTATAATATGTATAATTTTTGTGACAACTAATTTACCCCCAACAATTGGTATCAGAGTAGGTTCCTCTGGAGAGGCTTGATCGCTTGAGGTGATCTGAGATGGCGATATATAAGAAGGATAGTCCAAGATTTGATGGAACTAATTATTCTCTATGGAAGAATCGAATGGAGTGTCATCTGAGATGCATTAGTGAACCTTACTAGACAATTACAAAGAATAGGTATATCATCCCAGAGAATGGTCCTTCTACTGTAGGTAAGATTAAGGAAGCCGAGTACAATATCAGGGATAAGGAAGCATTGTTGAGTGCTCTGACTGTTTCCGAGATGACAAATTTAATGGAGCTGAAGACTACTTATGAGATCTGGAAAAAGTTGGAAACTTTGTATGGAGGTGATACCCATGTGAAAATTGCTAAGTTGCAAAGCCTAAAAGGGAAATATGAAACATTGAGAATGGGTGAAGATGAGAACATCACATCTTTTATGCAAAGAGTGAATGAGCTTGTTTATAGTATCAGATGTGCTAGTGGAACATTGGAAGAATCAAAGATTGTTGCTAAAGTGCTCAGATCCTTGCCTTCTACATACAAACAAAAAGCTGCTACTATTGAGGAGATCCAAACTGTGAAAAATGTTACTAGAGACATGTTGATTTGTAAGCTTGCTACTTTTGAGTTAAGTGAGTTTGGTGAATCTCTTCCTAAGACAAAATTTGCATTCAAAGCTACTATCTCCATAAAAGATAAGCAAAGATATGATCTAGGAGAAAGTTCTTCTAGAAAAATGTCCAAGTATGAGTAGGAAATGAGAGAGATTGAAGAAGAAGAGAGAAAAATAGATGAGCTTGAAGCACTTATTGTCAAGAGGGTAGCCAGAGGAGAAGGTAAGTATAAAGGGAAATTGCCTCTTAAATGTTTTTCTTGCAATAAGATATGCCATTTTTCCTCAAGGTGTCTGGAAAGAGTTCCTAAGCCAACACCTAACAAGTCTAGATTCCAAAGAAAGTGTTATTATGTTGCTGATGAAGGTGTGATAGATGATGAATTTCATAAAGGGAATTTAAGTGAGGATGAATGGGTATTTATTGCTATCAAGGAAAATGATCCAGTACCTACTGAATCTGCTAGTTGCATAAATGTGGAGAAAGATCTAGCTACCAAAGTTGAAGAAAAATATGAATGGGTGATTGACAGTGGATGCTCTCATTACATGATAGGTGATTAAACTAAATTTGTGAGCTTGGAAAAGTATGATGGTGGTGTTGTAAGATTTAGTGATGACAAAGTTGGTGTAATCCATGGAAAAGGATCCATTTCTCTTGAAGGTAATCATAATACTGATGATGTTCTATATGTGGAAGGATTCAAGAATAATATATTAAGTGTTGGAAAGATGGTTGACAAGGGATACAATCTTCAATTCAAGGATGGAAAGTGTAGAATATTGGGGAGTTTCGAAAATGTGATTGCATTTGGTACAAAAATAAAAGGTAATATCTTTCACGTAAGTGCTACTAGTAAAAGTTGTCTGATTGCTCAAGTTGATGAAAGTTGGTTGTGGCATAGGAGATTGTGTCATGTAAACTTTGACAATACTATCAAGATAAATTCTACTCAGGCAGTGAGAGATCTTCCTAAGTTGATAGAACCTACTAATGCTATATGTAAGCAATGTCAGTTAGGGAAGCAAACTAGAGTTTCATTCCGGAGCAAACAAAATTGTTCAAATGAAGTGTTGGATCTTGTGCATACTGACTTGTGTGGTCCTTCTAGAGTCAGAAGTTTACAAGGAGACAAGTATTTCATGTTACTTATTAATGATTATTCTAGATTGATGTGGGTTACTTTCTTAAGGGAAAAATTTGAAGCTCTAGAGAAATTCAAGATTTTTAAGGCTATGGTTGAGACAAAGATAGGTCTGAAGATTAAATGTCTGAGATTAGATAGAGGTGGTGAATTCACTTCAGATGAGTTTAATTCTTTTTGTGAAGAGCATGGGATAAAGAGACAATTATCTACCCTGCGGACCCCTCAACAAAATGGAGTTGTGGAAAGAAAGAATAGGACAATTCAAGAAGTTGCTAGGACCATGATGCTGGAAGTAAATGTTCCACATATCTACTGGAGAGAAGCTATGAGTACTGTCGTTTACACTCTCAATCAAGTACATGTCAAAGGTGATACTGGTAAGACTCCTTATGAGCTATGGTTTGGTCATAAGCCTACCATTTGATACTTCAAAATCTTTGGGAGTAAATGCTATATCAAAAGAGATGAAGATATAGGAAAGTTTGATGCTTGAAGTGATGAAGGAATATTTCTTGGTTATTCTACTAAAAGTAAAGCCTACTGGTGCTACAATAAGAGATTGAGGAAAGTAATTGAAAGTGCTAATGTCAAGGTTGATGGAGACATATTTAGACCATCCAAAACTTGCGGATATCCAGATAAAGGAAAGAAAGCTCAGATCATTCCGGTGAATCTAGAAAATCAAGAGGAAGAAACTAGTGAAAGTGTAGAAGTCAGATCACAAGAGCCTGAAGTTCAAGAATACCCTAAGACTCCAAGGTATGTAAGAATAAATCATTTAGAAGATCAAATTATAGGTGATAAGAACAAAGGTGTTCAAACTAGAAGAAGAATTGCAAAAGAATATTGTTTGATCTCAAAGACTGAGCCTAATAGTGTCAATCAAGCATGTAAAGATGAACATTGTGTGGATGCAAAGAAATAAGAACTATAATGCAAATTGAGAAGAATGATACATGGATTCTTGTTCCTAGACCTAAGGACAAAAATGTAATTAGAACTAAATGGGTCTTTTGGAACAAACTGAATGAGCAAGGTGAAGTTGTTAGAAACAAATCAAGACTTGTGTGCAAAGGATATTCTTAGATGGAAGGAATTGACTTTGAAGAAAATTTTGTTCCTATTGCTAGGATTGAAGCTGTGAGACTATTTATTGCTTATGCTACTTACAAAAACTTCAAGGTTTATTAGATGGATGTCAAGTCAACATTTCTAAATGGTGAACTGGAAGAAGAAGTGTATATTGAGCAACTTGATCGATTTCAATTGACTAATCAAGGAGATATGATTTTCTAGTTGAAGAAAGAATTGTATGGACTTAAGCAAGCCCCAAGAGCATGGTATGATATATTGGACAAGTATTTGTTGAAGCTTGGATTTAATAAAGGTACTGCTAATAGTAATTTGTATTTCAAGATTGATCTTGATAAAGATTTGATTATTGAAGTATTTGTTGATGATATCATTTTTTGAGGAGATGATAGTTTGTGCATGAAGATTTCTGATGAGATGCAAAGTGAGTTTGAGATGTCTATGATTGGAGAAATGAAATTATTTTTGGGATTGCAAATTACTCAGCTAGATAGAGGGATTTTTATATCTCAGTCCAAGTATGTGAAAGAATTTCTAAAGAAGTTTGGTATGGAAGATTCAAAGCTAGTTGGTACACCTATGGTGACCAGATGTAAGTTGACACAAGATGATGATTCTCCTAAAACAAATCAAACTAGATACAAATCCATGATTGGTGGATTGCTCTATTTGACTCAAACTAGACCTGATATCATGAATTTTGTATGCATTGTTGTAATATTTCAAGCCGATCCTAAGGAATCTCATGTGACAACTGTGAAGAGGATTTTTACCTGTACTTGAAGGGGATAGTTGATTTTGGCCTATGGTATCCTAAAGAAGATGACCTAACTTTGAGTGATTTTACTAATGTTGATTGGGTAGGAGATGTGAATGACATAAAGAGTACTAGTCGTGGTGCATTTTTCTTGGGAAAGAAGCCAATTTCATGGTTAAGTAAGAAGCAAAATGCCATTTCTTTATCTACTATAGAGGCTGAATACATTGCTACTACTAACAATTATACTCAAGTATTGTGGATGAAGCAGATGTTGAAAGATATTAGAGTTGTGTATGATGAACCTATTGCTATATTCTGTGATAATTCAAGTGTAATTAAAATTTCTAAGAATCCAGTGTTGCATATAAAAACCAAGCATATATCTATCAAGTTTCACTTTTTGAGAGAGAAGGTGAGTGAGAAGGAAGTCAGATTGGAGTATGTGCCCACTAAGGAACAAATTGTAGATATCTTTACCAAGCCCTTGCTTAAGGATAATTTTGAGTATCTCAGAGGGAAGCTAGGGGTGATTACCCCTCCTAATCAGAATTAAGATGCATTGTAATGCCCCGCCATGCAACCCTAGAGGAAGTTGCAATTAACTACACAAACATACTAATAATTTTTATTTTTGTTTAAGTACAATTAACATGAAAGTTCACTACCAATTGCAACAACCTCTAAGGTTACGAGACTGAGATTATTTTAAAACCCAAACAAGAAACATGAATTGCAACATAACATTTAATTACTTACATAATTAATATCTCATACATTCCATACATGATAAATTACATCAGAGCATAAGAGATACCACATGTTTCCAATAGTATGATTTACAATGCGAATACAACACTCATTCCCCAAATGAGGTAAATCCAATAAGCATGGTTAAAAATTACATCATCCACCTTGATACAAATGAGGGGTAATAAAATTACAATAACAACTAAAAAGAATAAAGTAGGAAATGAATTGGATCCCACGAGCTCTCCAACGGGAAATCTTGTCCACACGCACAAGAAGAAGAGCCAACGGATTAAGGTGCATGTTCCACCCAACTATGTGATACCCATAGGCTCACCCCCCGTGCTAGGAGATAGTAACAAGGAATCCTATACAAGACCATCAACCCCTAGACACAGGCTAACTCACACTGACACAACCAATCACATGAACCATAAACCATACAAAAAACACAAGTACAACTCTAACATCACTGACATAAGTCACATTGCTTCTAGAAATAAAATAGATCAAGTATGATAAGAAACCATACACATAAAACCAAATACGAACTGTTGTCGTAGAAAGAGTGTCATCACACAGCTCATAATGGGATCTCCTCTGGGAATCTTCATAGGCTCTGGCCCCCACTATGAGTTATCCTGGTGGTCTCTACCGAATCCCGACACCCATACTCACTCATGCGGAATCAAATACCTCTCGTAAAGACAAGATAGATGACCTTGCCATTCCAGGCCTTCCCATCTTATCCCAAGTCTATACAAGCACTTGTGTCCATGAGCGAGGCTCAATTATCTTAATTAATGTGAAATACTACCTAAACTTCTAAGTATATTTTTTTAGTTATCACTTGATTAAACCACCTCTGAAGGTTTCCCAGTTTACCTCTTTGGGATCTGGCCCCTAATAGAAGCCACTCTTCTACTTGACAACATAGCAAACAAAACCAATCACTAAGGGAATCCCAAATGCATACCAACAAGATAAAACCACTCCAACTCTAGGAGGAACACATAAAAAAAACTCACTCCAACACAGGAGGCAACAAAAGTAAAAACCCTCTCCAAACACTGGAGGCAACAAAGGTCAAAACCCTCTCCAAACACTAGAGGCAACAAAGGTAAAAACCCTCTCCAAACACTGGAGGCAACAAAACACATAAACCACTCTTAATTCAAAGGAGGCACAAAACATCCCTGTTCGTGAAAACTAGGTAATACAATAGGATACAAGTATAAGCACTACCCAAGGCAATACAACGGTTGACTAACATAATACAACCCCAAAAGTTAAACCCCTTTTGGAAGAATTAACAACCCTTCTAATCAATTTCCCCAAAGCGAAAACTGAAGAAGTGCACATTCAAGAAGGACAATCAAACATGAATTAAATCTATATTTGGATTTCCTAAATCCACTTCCTTCGTTAACATTCAATAATTTATTTCCTTAATAAAACTGATTTAATAACGTCTCTTTCAAACAAAAGATAAACTTTAACCAGATATTTAACTCTCTAATTGCTCTTAAATGATAATAACATTTACTTCTATGATCTAGAACCTATCATTTAAAAAAAATAACTATTGATCCTTTGCTAAATAAATCATTTTAAATTCAATTAATCTCGCTATTAAACACATTACATTAAATCCAATATTTTTCCTTTCAAATATATTATTTTAAAATAAAATCAATAACTTGATTATGAACACAATATTTTAAATTCCTCAATTACACATTTCATGAAAATCTCTAAAATTATCGTAATTTCATTTGCAACCAATAAGAACTATAAATAAAAAAACTCTTTTAAACATTTCATTTTATTTAATACGAATATCCCTTTTCCTTAAAATCACTCCCTTATTAAATGACTGTTTAAGCATTTGACAAGCAATCATCAATTAAATCTAAGGGTCTACTTCAACTTCCCGATAATATTGAAATATAAGAATCCCATTGAAATCATTTCATTATAAAATCAATGTATACATCTTAAATAATAAGATAATCTTAACTACTCGTGTTTAAATATAAATATATTTTAACCTGAAATCATTATTTAAATATATATTTATATTTTCAAATTAAAATCCAACTCATAACTATATATTTTATTAGTAATATATATTAATATTTAAATATTATAAAATATAATATAAAATATTATTTATAAACATTTTAATATTATAAAATATAATATATAAAATATTATATATATACATATTTTTTTTATTATAAAAAATAATGAAATAACATAAAAACAAACAAAGACCCACACGTCCTTGGGTCGCACGCCACTACCCTGGGTTGGCTGTGTTTACACACAGCCGAACCCCAAAGAATGGGGTGACTGTGCGTAAACATAGTCAAAACCCTAAGGGCGGTGACTTTGTTTACACATAGCCGTCCCTCTGAGGCGGCAACAAGGTGGGGTACGCGCTGGGCGCGGCTCCTCCACAGTGCCTCCCATGGGTGGCATGGTGGGGTGAGCCCCCAATGACCCCACTTTTTTTTTCTTATTATATATATATATATATTTAATTCTATTTTACAGAAAAAATAAATTCGCCCCTAAGTCTAGTAAATTCCAGACTATAAATTTTGTCAAAAAATTTCATTTTAAAACAGGGGAAAAACTATCCAATTAAAACACCCAAAAATTGCATAATTAAAATACATATATGCATATATATAAACAAAAAATAGATGTAAGTATGTATATACCAAAATTCTCCATTTTATAGCCAAATTGTGCAACTTTTCTACATAAATTTTGCAATAAAACTAATTTGTCAACACAATATCTGGTTTAAGTTTCAAGTTTGAAATGAAAATTTCTTTTGTTTTCTTTCCCATGATTTCAACAGAGTTTTTGCAAGTTTTGAAATAAGATTTGACATGGGTTTTGCTTCCAAACCAAACAAAGTTTAAATATTTTCCAACGGCATATGAAAATTTTGAAAACTCTTTCAAAATGAAAACAAAAACATAGAAAGAAACCTTGTTTTTTTCTCCACAGCTTGAAAGATTGTAAATGGAGTCCTGAATCCTTCTTCTGATTCCAACTCCTCCAAGAAATCCAAAATTGCTTCTTCAAATCCAAAAGAACAACCACAACCAATCTTTTGTCCACCAAATTGAAAATTAAATTGAAAATGAAATTGCATTTGCTCGAGCATAGAGTTTCCCCAAATTTAGTCAAACCCCTAAAAAAAATACCCCAGATATTTTCTCTTTCCCAATTATAAATATCTTTCAAGAATATAGATATTTTCATGCATTTACAAAATATTTGCATTTTAATACTTTAAAGCACAATTTAAATTTCAAATAGATTTAAATCATTTACTTTATTATAAATTTTCTATTTCCAAATGAATTTATTTAGCTTTTAATGATTTCTTTTCAAAAAGCATTTAAACTTTTAAAATTTTCTTTTCAAAGAATTTAACCCTTTTAAAATTCCAGAAAGAATAACTTGACTCAAATCCACACAATTAATTTAATTAATCAAAAAAATAACTAACATTTCAACATTGCAACCAGATATATTTAATCATCATTTTAACTACACAAGCCATTTAATAACCTTTATAATTTGAAATTAAATAAATAACCAAGGTGAAAGGGACAACATTAAAACAACTAAACCCAACTACAACCCGACGACACACTATGACTAGGGTGATGACTTGGCACGAAAAACCTAGCTACTATCTCCCAATCGATTACCGTTGGTCAATGGATATGCTCAAACCTGTGAAATCAGGTGGAGTTGATGTCTTGTACCTATCAACCTACGAACAAGGAGTATATCGAACATGCATATATATATAACATAATAAAACACACTATGAAGAGGAAATCTCAGAATCACAGGGCATGTGCAAGCAAGTGATGCGATCTTGTCCCCTTCACCAATACACTCATCATAGACTGACAGTTCCATCATAAACAAATATCTCATGCAATAACATGTTACAATAACTAATCATCATTACACCAATTAAAACATGTCAAATAAAGCATTAGACAAGATACATCACCTCACACCAATAAACTATCGCTCTAATATTAGTGATCAAATCGCACACACAAGATAAAGTATCTCAATAACCAAAAGCACATCAAAGAAAACAAGGACACACTGTCCAGCCATAGAGAAAAACAAAGGGGTATTACATGCATTGACTTGCATCAGTCTGTGCATTTCATAGTCATATCTTGTGATCCAAATTGATGTTGTGGTGGCTGCTGCTGAGGGGGAGTAGTCAAATGTTCAGAAATGTGGTTCAGAGCTTGTGTGGAAAAAGATAATGTGTACCTTTGTCATTGATGTAAAAGGGGGAGCAGAGTCATGTGAAAAACTGTGAAAGAGTTAAGGAGAAAAGAGTTAAAATCTAAGGGGGAGAAAGTGCTAAGAGAAATTATCGTTGATGCTGTTTTTCACATCATGTGTTTCCATCAATGCCAAAGGGGGAGATTGTTGGATATTGCTGATATGTGGTTGTAATTGATGTCAACACTAGTGCCATTAATGTCTTTAAGGATGTATATGTCAAGGATATTGAGAAAATTGTAATAAAATAAGTTATAGGTTGGTGATGCAGTGAAGTTCACTATGGTGGCTAGCTCAGTATATTGATGATAAGAGGTTGTGGATTAAAGGGTTTGTTGAAAAGTATATCTAGTTTATCCACATGAATTTTTAGAGGTTTGCATGAAGATTTGATTGAGTTATGAGTATGTGTTTTGACAGTTACTTTGTTGCTTTGGTTGGTGTTCCTAAAAGAAGATGATGCGATTCTAGTAATTTGAGTTGTTGTAGATGCTTCTATGGTGATTCATGATGCTTGTGGATGTTTCTAGATCGTGCTCTATCTGTGTTGTTGGTCTGCATTGATTGTTGTGCTCACAATTGGTGATTTTCTTTTGTGAGTTCATGTTTTTCATGATCATGGCCGATAGGGTGATTGTAGCGTGTTGCAGATCTTCGAGGCATAATTTTTGAAGATGTTTCGTATTTGAGGATATTGTTTTGGGTCCTTACTATGTTTTGGCCAACATTGTTTGGTCTGTATTGATAAATTATTTATTGATTTGGGCTGATATTTTGTACACATTTCATATTTTGTTGGGCCGACATGCAGTTGATGTTATCCTTAGTTGTGGATATATATGATCGATTGTTTATACCATTTGATGGTATGGTGTGTGATGTATGCTGTGTGCTAAGTGAAAATAATGTTCTAATCTTTCAAAGGTAGAAGTAAAGTGTGAAGAAGAGTGAGCAAATGAAAGTGTTTATGTGCTTAATCAGAACTGTAATCAGGCATTAGAAGATGCTATTTTCTTAGTTCAAAATCTTCTGAATGTAATATGAATGTGACTGTAAGACAATGATTCTTATTTTGGGTAGTAAGCCTTTTGTATTTGAGCAGTGTGCCTGAATGCATGTGCATTCCCCATTTGTAATACTTTTAATAGGGTATAATCTTGTGGACTAAACTCCATCGTGGTTTTTCCCCTAACAAGGTTTCCACAAATTTTTTTTGGTGTTATGTGTGTTTTTGATGTGGTGATGGTTTATGCTTTCATGTTTATTTATTAGATTTGAGAATAAGTTTAATATGTATAATTTTTGTGACAACTGATTCACCCCCCCTCTCAATTGTTTTCCCTTGTGTTGCCAATAGTTATATGCAAGCATGTGATAAATGACCTAGAAATGCAAACAAAACTAGATAGAAAGTTATGAAATAGAATGTGTGTACCTAGAGGCTAAAAAAGGATGGGATGAAGGTTTGGAATCTTGATGAAACTAACACAAAGGCCAACTAGGACACTTGTGCCAATCTAGGTGACTTAGTCCTAGATCTGGAAAACTGCTCTAGAGCCCATTTTGGCCAAATGGGTATCAAAATATACAGAAACCTCTGAAAAATAGGTTCAGTGGGATTAAGTCATGACTGTTGGTGACTTAGCCCACTTCTGAATTTCTAAAAATCCAAAATTGGAAATGAAAGCCTTCGGTCTGCACTTCGGTTCTTGACTATTATCCAGTTTTGAAACTCTAATTTTTGGGCCTGAAAGGGACTTTTAGTGGATATTTTAGCTTTGCAAATAAGGAGAGGTCTTCAAAGACTTTGCAAACTATTCTTCAATGATCTTCAAACCCTCAAAGTGCCCAAATCTGCAAACACACAAGGGAAGAGAAAGAAATGGTGAATGTTAGGGCATCGAGGTTTGCCTTGGTCAAACCCCTTTTTAGGTAATTAAACCAAAATGAAGAAAGAATGTAATGAAGCATGAAAACATGGAGTTAGAGACTTATCATGATGATAGACCTTGATTTTTTGGAGCAATGAATGAAGAGTCTACCCTTGAATATCCTTGAAAGCTATCTTGATGACTTAGAATGTAAAAACCCTAACTTGCTTGACTTGAGAGAGAAGATAAATGATGAAAAAGATGAATGAATTATGATGAGTTATGAATTAGGGTTTAGAGGATTGTATTTATAGGAAATCGACCTAATTTTCTTGTTAATTTGATCCTTAAGGCTGACATGAAGGAAAAATAAACTTAAAATCTAAATTTTCTATTCAAACCTCAAAAATAGCCCAAATGGGACTAAGTCACCAGGTTGGGTGACTTAGCACCACCTAGATGGGACTAATTCAACCAGATGGGCGACTTGGTCCCAGAGGGGTTATTCTTCCAGCTGGGTTATCAAAGAATGGAGAAAACAGGTTTATGTGATGATTTTATCAGGACTTTGATCAAATTAAGCCTTGGGATGCACAATATGGGACCATAGGGGCCTATTAATGATGATGTAAAGGGTAATTAGGGCTTGGGACACAAATTTCAATGTGAAAGTGTGGTTAAATGAACTTTACATCACTAAAATGAAGTCCACTTAGCCTAGAAAGGCACGACATCCAATATGAATGTGTAAGACACATTACAACACTAGACTAGAGTTAAGTTTAATTCACAAGCCTTCTAGATTAACTTGATAATGTAATTAAATACATTTTATATCATTAAATTAGGGGAAATATAGGTCCATTTAGTCTAGAGAATTGTAAAAGTCTTTTACAACACTTTCACAAGATGTCGTTAAATGCATTTTATTCAGTTTGAAAGGGTCCAAGACCTAGTGTGGATGTGTAAAACACCTCACAACACCAAATCAAGGCCTCATTAAGTCCAATTTGTCATTAATTACTTCCATATCAAGCAAGGTATACACTTTATGGAAACACAGTTGGTAATAATGCAATTTAAGCTATGAACAAATTCTATTCCTTTTTCATTATCAATTATTCTCCTCATGTTATCTATGATAGGGACGAAATTACCAACAATGTATTGAAAGCTCACAATGTTTTGCAACCTATCTAACTCTTCATCCATTCTTCTTAGGTTTTCTTGAGGGACATTAGCAACCCTTGATTAAACATAAGTCGCATTAGTTATTGGTAAGGAGTTCATAGGAAATGAAGTGTCAAGGGTATGGTCCATAGTGGGTTGACTAGTGTCAACACTATGAGTGAAATAATTAGAAAACCCAAGATCCACAGTGAGTGATGTATCATGGGATGACACAAATCTCAAACTACATCTCACGATAGTAGTGGCAATACGCCACCAAGTTGTGAAGCTCATACAAGTTTCTCAAACCCAAGGTGCACTCAAAATGGATAATAGGTAAAATCCAATCTAATACCCTAGAATGTAAATTGCAATGCAAGTATGTAAAAGCAATTTTCAGATTTTAAAAAAGACAAATTTATAATTATGCTATCTAAAAACATAAAAATGATTTCTTTTAGATGCAATTTTGAATTCAAATTATGTACCAAATTTGAAAAATTAAGCTTAATATGAACAATTTCAGAAAACAAAATTTTTGAAAATTGAAGCTACAAATTGAATACAAGAACACAAAATTTAGAAATAGTGGTTTTGATGCTCAAAAATTTAGAAAAAGCCTTGATCAGGGACTCATTCACTCATGGGAAAATGGGTCTCACTTCAAGGTTTTTGAAATTTTGATTTACAAATTTTTGAGTTAATTTCTATGCTTTTCATATTTTGATTTCAAATTGGAAGTTATAGTTTTAGATTTTTGGAAAATCAGGTCTATGTGCAAGTGCAAAATGATGTTAAATGACATGCAAAAAGACCTAATTTGAGATGCAATTTTGATTCAATTTTATGATCTAAATGAATGAACATGCACTGTTATGTAAACAGTATGTAAAATGCCTAAGATTTTTGAATTTTCTAGATTTTAAAGCATGCAAAAATGCAAGCCTAAAACCCTAAATGATATGCAAAATAATGTAAGTAAAAATCCCCAAATGAGATGCAGATAAATGCAATACAATGCAAAGTAATGCAAATCCTAGATCTAGGGTTGAAAATGGACTCCAAAATCAAAAAATTATGATGCTCAAAAGTCAGGTTCACGAGAATGAAACATAGAAAAATAGGTTGGGGGAAATGTTGTAAGGGGGGTTCACCAATATGATAATAAATACACCTATTTTTGTCTATTTGATTACAAAATGAGATCCCCACAATGAATTAACTAACAACCCTTAAGCGAATCAACCCAATGTGAGAACCTTCAAATTTCCTTATGCTTGGAGGACAGGGGTCAAGGTCAAACAACACTTTTGGGAGAAAAACTAAAAATAGAAAATCAACTCCAAAATGAACTATAATAGTTGAAACAACAATACTAAACTCAATATTAGTAGAAATAGAGAACCAATTTTAGATCTAAGAAGGGCAGAAAGGTGTTTACCAGTCACCAAAAGTTAGTTTTTGAAGGAAAAATGGGACTCATTCGCCCATGGGCGAATGGGTATCTTGTCAGGGTTTTTCTACAACTTTCAAGAGCCTCTGATCTTAATATGTAGCTTCTAATTTGTCTAGGTTTCATTGTCAGAAAGTTGAAAATCATATCTATAGGTTAGATTCCATGATTTAATGACAACTTTGACAACTTTTGCAATGTTTCTTTCAAGAGGTATTCAATCCTTCTTCAATCTAAATCTAAAATCGCACACAAGAGGGGAAAAATTATTTGTTTTTAGTGAATGGGGTTTTGCCTTGGTCAAACCCTGTTTTGGTAATCAAACCTTGAATTGAAATAATGCATGAAAAAAGGAATGAATAATGAGTAATGCTATGTTACCACTCAACAAAACCTTGTAGAAACCTTGTAAATAAAGATCTTGGAAGGTTTGAAACTTTCATGAAATGGTTGAATTTGATGTGGATCTAGATGACTTGAGTTGATTCTTGAATGCTTGAACTTGATCTTGAAACCTACATCACAATGTTAGCTCCAAAAATATGCATGATGCAAGAAGACTTTAGCATGACAAATAGATCTTACTTGCTGCAATAAATCTTTGATATATTTGCTCTTGAATGCTCTTGATCATCAAATTTACTCTAATTTTTCCCACTTGAGTATGCTCATGAAAGTCTTGAAAAATGTTAGGTGAAACTTAGTGAAATAACCTTGTATTTATAGGTATGTATCCTTAATTTCTCAGAATTCAAATATTACAAGCTGAAATTGAAATATGGATTTGAAGATGTTAAAATACCACCAAAAACATAATTTAGATTTAGGTCCAAAGGTCTAGGGAGGACCCATTCACCCATGGGTGAATGGATCCCAAGTCCCTATTCCTAGAACACATGTTGCTCAAGGTAAAGTGTTATGTATTGGCATTAAGTATTGTCAAGTTTCCCCTTTGGAAAATGTAATTCACTAGGCTTGTAAATGAATAAAAAGGCTTATTGAAGCCTAGTTAAGCTCAATTTTATTAAGAGAGCTCAAACAAGTGTGAAAATGTAAAGAGATACATTTTACAACACTAAATTAAGGAATTGTTAAGTCCATTTTAATTAGGAGTGCCCAAACAAGTGTGAAAATGTAAAGAGATACATTTTTCTACACAACATAAGATAAATAAAAAAATTAAGATAATAGATATGATATAACTTAAACAAAAGTAGTTGAGTGTCAATGAAGTGCATTATACATAGGCATATGTTTGAATGACACAACTACCTAAATATGCTTAAGAAAATAGAGTGGTTAAATAAATGTAAATACGAATAATACTCTTAGTGAAATGATATAAATCCATAGATTAGTATGAACACTCTAGCATTCTTAGATGTTTATTTATCATATTCTATCATGGTTTATTACTTAGAGTGATTTCTTCTCATTCTTCATTGGTTTGTAATTCTAGTGGTCATTCCTCGGGACTTATCCATGTGCATAATGATACTCATTTTTCCTTATGTTTCTCCTTCATTTCTTGATATCCATAATATATTCAATGCTTAGCCTAAGTTAATTATTTTCCATGTCACACAACTTAGAATAGGTTTTCTTTTCCAGTGACTTTATTTTTTGTCTTCTTATGTTGCATGGCATACTCAATTGACTTAATCTTGACTATTGTAATTGATGTGACATCTAATTTATAATATTATCATTAAATTGGGCATACTTATGAGAGATAGGCCAAGGGAAAAAAATTATATCATACTTATAAGATGTGCCAACTTCTTGATTATATTTATAATTTGATTTGATCTAGACTAAAAAATCTGACCAACCAAGACCTAAATTATGATAAAAATTACTGGATAATATTAAAGAACAAATAATTGGGAATTTATTCAATTACTTAAATCAAAATATCTTTGTTTTACTTGTGTAATAATTCAATTACTCCATTAATCATTTATAGTAAATATGGAGAACATTTGTAAAATAGTTTTTTATTAACTAAAAATCCATATAAGCATATAGTGTTATATGTCGATCAAAGTACAATATAAGTACAAGAAATTAATATAAGATTACAATAAACCCATATAGGTGTATAATGTCACATATATTGAGTACCAAATATATGTACAAAAATTTCATATAGGCATACAAAAAAGGACTAGGATAATGTAGTCACTTCCCTCTAGGGAAAGGGAAGAGATAACAAGCTACCTTTGAATGTTGAGCGGATGAAGACGCATGCGATGATTGATTTTGAACTTGTTGAATCAAAATCCTCTCAAAAATTTCTTGGAGCTCCACCTAATATAATAAAAGTATACAAATTAACATTTAAAATAATTAGTTATAGAATGACATATAATATAATCAATTATTACACTTATAATCACTCTAAAACACACTTTACCTCTCTCTTTTCATAATAAGGGTGTGTTCACAATCTAGACTTGCAAAGCCTTGTGATAAGCATCAAGATACAAATTAAACTATAAATAAATAACATTCAAATTTTAACTAGTAGATAGATAAAATAACAAATATAATATTATAAAATTTATTAAGTTATAGCTCATACCTCTATCAAAGGCATTGAAGATGATATTGTTGTGTCAGCACCATGCTCTATTATGGTACATATATCAAGAGTAGTATCAAATGATGTCAACATCTTGTAATAAAAAAATGTTAAGAAGCTATATGGAGGATCAACCATATAGTAGAATGATAGTTCCATATTTGTGGGACATTTAAACATGTAGAGACTTGAATGCAAGAATTTTTGCACAATAAGAAATGATAGGTTGGTGAGTTCAAACATTCAAAGAATTGGGTGACATATGAGAAAAAAATTATATGGGTAAAGAAGTGAAGGTTTGATATCAAAGGTATGTAAGGAATTTGTGAAGTTTTAGGTAGAAAAACTAAGTTGATGTAAAGTATAAGGAAGGTATGAGAGTGAAGAAGGTTGCAAGGTAGAGAAAAGAATAGAAAAATACATGATATAATTAATGATAGAGAAGATGGTCATCAAGTTGGAGTAATAGACAACAAGAAGATTGTAAGATAAAATAAAAATAATATAGAGGAGTCATGAGTGTTTAGTGTGTGGATAATTTAGAGAGATCTAACTAAAGATGGAAGTTATGAGTTAGATAGAAAGTGTAGATGAGTGTTCAAACCATGAAGAGGTTGATAAATCAATAACATTTAGAAAGAGCATGCATGATATGGTGAGAAAAAGTGCCAACAATGAAGAGTGGAATTAAGAAATATAGATTGGTAGTCCTTGAGGGTGTATGCTATCATAGGTTGCTAGTTTTTTGTATGGTGACGTATAGGGAAAAGGGGAAACCTAATTGGATTCTACAATATTATTTGTGGGTCCTCAAACACTTCAAATAGAGTGACACCATTAAATTTGCATAAAGATACCCATAGACACAATTGAAACTTGGTATCAAATTGATCTATAAATTTGGGAGTGATCTAGAGTGAATGTCTTGTGTACACATATTTGAGATGCTAAATAGAAGAGCAATAAAATTTTTAGTAGTAGGCGGTGAGGATAAGTTTAGGGTAGTGTTGAAGGCCTTGAGAGACTAAAAGGTTATATGCGTAGGGAATGGACAAGGGAGAGGCCTTGAGCATGCATCAATTATCTCAATAATTGGGAAAATGAGTAAGACTACACAATAGAAGAATAGGGAGAAGATTACCTTGAGAGGAAACAAGTAGGTAGAGGTATCAAATGAGAATCTATTAGTTGAAGAAATAGACAATGTTAAATTCATAGAACACATCATGGCTAGTATATTAGAGAGGGGAAGGGTTCTTATGGTCATGGAAAAGGAGGAGGCAACCCATGAGTTATAAGAGGTTTAGGAGAGAGCCATAATGGTGTTGAGAAATGAAGGAAAAAAAGCACCTATGCTTTTTGTAAGACATTTATGTTTGTATATCTACAACACAAAAAAGAGAGAGAAGGAGAAATCCCAATGATGAAGGATGAGGATATAAGGGAAATGTGCTAAGAATAAGGCACATAAGATTGGGTGTTCACTCAAGGTTGAAAAGATGCTCCATAAGAAAGAGTGGAGTAGTGCATCTATGGAGTAGTATATGGAAGATGTAGTAATAGAGTATTTACTATAGATTGTTTGTACAAACCAAGAAAGCTTTCCACTTGAGGAGAAAGGTTAGTAAAGGTATGAGAGAATTCCTAAGGTTCGATGTTTAAAAAAGATGATGAGGTTTATGAAAATATTGAAAGATGCAATGGCATTAGGATTAAGGACTAAAGTAAAAAATTTACTAACTAGAATAATAATAAAACACTCCTTATTCTTAGACTTGCGCCCTATTGTATCCAATGGTCAATAATACCATATGAAAAGAATAATGATCCATTTATTTACCAAAACATCACTTAATGAATCCTTTTCTAAAATAGAAATGTAAAATATTTAATAACAACTTAAACCTATCCAAATCTCACCAACATGCATTTTATGTACAACCCAAAGACACCACTTAAGTAAAAAATTTATATTACGAATCTCTATGTCTATAAATGGTAATTAAGTATAGTTGTTTCCTTATCACATATAAAAAAATAGAAGTTAGAGAAAACATCTATTATTAACAAATATAGACTCTTAAATGACCCCCTACAATAGCTATAACCTACAACAATAGAAAAAACTTTTTCTAAAAGTAAATGAATAACTAACATGAGTGGAAGGATTATTCAAGGCATTCTACATCAACAAGGCATCAATACTTTTTAAACAATATTTCTATGAAAAAATATAAAATATAAGAAAAGCTTGAAATTCTTATACTTTCAAACACATCTTATTAAATAAACAATACATACTATTGATACTTGTATAGTCAAAATTTCTCTTTTATCCTTCAAATTGATGTGGAGTGGTCTATTGCAATTTTTGTGCAATTCTTTGCACATTATGTAGTGTATTTATAGACATTCTATGTGGTAATGCATATGGCAACTAGTGCATTAACAACAAATTAGAAGTAAATATAATATTTGAGAAAATATCAAACAAAATCGAATATTTACCAATATCGATATGCATTTACTCGACACAACTCACATCATCCACTAGGTGGGGATGCATTTGGCAACTAGTGCATTAAAAGAAAATTAGAAATATATAAAATATCCAAGAACACATCGAACGAAATCAAATATTTTCCAATATTGATATGCATTTAATCAACCAACTCACATTGAATACATGTCTACAAGATTGACTTAGAGTAGATTGGTTTACATTTACTTCAGTAATATTTAATACAATACAAAATTAATTCATTGTATCCACCTTTCTATCTAGTGTATTTGTAATTAATGTTAAAATATTACAACATAAATTGTTTACTTCACACTTATTGAATAAAATTTCCCATATTACATCTGGAAACTAAGTGAAATAAGAACCTTTAAAATCCTATCAAATTAATTTAAAGTATTTACCTTAACCATTATTAGACTCTTGGAATAACAAGCAACCTCCAAAAAAATTATTTAAGGACATGTTGTTTTCAACTTGAGATATGTTTTCCACTGAATCCAACCCATTATATTATATAACCTATGGAATAATTATCACTTCTCTTAATTATAAAAAAATAATTATTACTAGCACTTGCGCAGAAAGAAGGTGCAATGGTTACACCAATTGTAGTTTATATAAAATATCTTATAAATTTGAACATTGACATTTTCTTAAATATAAATATACATGATCACAAGAACTAATACAAATAATGCACTGCATAAACCAAAATACCACCAATTGAGGAATGAGTTCTTACACCTCCTCCATGTTGGATCTCTCTCATCAAATTGATATCCACCAAATGCTTGTAAACAAATTCTATGCCCTCCTTGACTCAAATAAACCAAGTATATTGAAATGAAAAACAAAACACTTGAAAAGCTTCAGGTCTGAGGTAGGAATATGATGTGTAGCCAAATGGGGGTGGATTAAGAAATGGTAGAGAAGATGAAAGAGTTATACAGATCAACCCCTATGATCAAAGAATATGAATTATGTCTTCTTTCCCCTAAATTATTTATAATTGAAGCCCATATTCTATTGGCCTACTTTAGTTGTTGTGGACTTCAAGATAGTTTACTTTCTTCTATCTTCTTCTTTCCCAAAAAGAGTAGAATAATTAAATTAGTATCATGGTAAGGATATGCATTTGAACAATAAAGAGAATATTGAGGAAATTAAGGAAGTGAGGGGCTAATAGCCACCTTAGTTTATATAACACAAATTTTGGTGTTTTTCATATTTGGCATGTTTTCAAAAACTGTTGGAAAACTCACAATGTAATCCTCCAATGCTTCCCAATTTCCCCCAAAAAAATTCTATATCATATTAAAAAAATATGATGTTGGGGACTAGATTACAACAAAAAAGATAATGAAAAATAGATTTATAATGAAAACAATTCCTCAAAAGGACCACAACACAACTCTATATGCACCCAAGTGAACAATAAATAATTACTTCATAATAGGATAGTTACCAAAAAGATCAATTGGTTTAATTTTGCAGTCCTAATTGTTTTGGTGGTACTAAAAGATCAACAAACATATATGTGTATATATTGATGTCATCCACATTAATATACACACAAAAGAAAACACATATGTACACCTATATTGGGTCACTAGGAGATGCAATAACATAGATACTTCAAGTCTTGCAATTTCAATGCCTGGGAAAATTTTGTGGCCTCCTCCAAATGAAGTAAAACTACTCCTTGATGGGTTCTTTTCCTAATCATTGAACACAAAGGGGTGAGAAAATAAATACAGTTACCTATCACACTCGTCTCTATGTCACTTGAGAAAGGCCCAAATATTGTTATTTCATATCTTCAATGAAATGACACAACACCTCATTATCAACATCGATGAAATGATAATTGTTATAAAAAAATGAATACTAAAATAGAGCTTGGTAATCTACATAAATTCATAGATTTCAATTTTTTTTACTTGTATGTACTTTGAACCAAGGAAAACATGTATAGTGTCCAAATTGAACATTTATCACTGGTAGGGTATGAAGTAAAATCATCTACAATACATAAATCTAGTCTACAATTACCATAAACCATGCTTGAAATTTATAACAAAGTTGTAGCGATTAACCCAATGTGAAATGGTGGCTGAGGGCATCTACAGTTACACCACTTAAAATATGAACCCAATGTAGGAACATATAAGTTTGTTACAAATTGCAAAACATTTGGCTCATTGA
The DNA here is from genome assembly GCA_007258455.2 of Sequoia sempervirens. NCBI lineage: Eukaryota > Viridiplantae > Streptophyta > Pinopsida > Cupressales > Cupressaceae > Sequoia > Sequoia sempervirens. Next base: position 55,143 of record VDFB02049000.1, read on the forward strand.
AGTTTCATGACTCCCTCGACAATCATTATGTAAGGACCATTTTTAAGCATTGAAATATGATGTTATTTATAGATATTAGAGTCCACAGTTTGGGAAATAGAAAACCCTTATCTAGAATTCATTGATATCAGGGCAAGGAAAAGTGTTTTAAGAGTGTAAAATCCATCTTGTCCATATAGGTGTTCTTTTTATGCTAGTGCAATTTATTCTTTTTCGACCATGGATCTATATATAATCTTAAAAAAAGTTGTCTGAAGAATTTAGCTTACTTGCCATCTCTAGGGGTTGAATTTGTGTGGAAGTACATAGAATTCTTCATCTAGGTGAATGGATCTTAAGTATATAAGCACACTCCATCCCTTGGGAATCAAGTGCCTTGAAAGAAGATATTAAAATTATAATGATTTATTTTTCAAAAAGTGTTAGAATTTAGTTCATGTTCTAAACTCTGTGGGCATACTAGTTGTTTGATTCATTTACAGTCATATGCGTATATAGTCATTGGACTAATGTAGCAATGCTACTATTTTTGATTTTTAATTTATCAAGCCTAAGCTTGTAGAATTAATGAGATAAGAAATTGAACTATGCTACTGGAAACCCTGTACTTGCTTCAAAAGTACCTTCTGCTCACAGATTTCAAAATATTTATCATTACCCACATGAAAGGGGTAAAAAGAGAAGAGATGTCTCCTTTCAATCTCATTTGAGAATGAAAATTTCACATAAGACCAAGGAAATGGCAGTCTAGAATTGAATTGATGGGAAACTATACATTACTCCAAAATCATTGACTCAATGACTCCACAAAATTTATTGCTCAAGCAAATGGAAAATGATGAATCAAAGAAACAAACATTAAGACATATATTATAAAGTAGGGAATGAAAAATTGAATGAAAATAAAACCACATACTCCAATAACTTCATTTAACAAATAATAATATAATTGTTTTAGAATGTAATAAAATAAAATAAAATGATCCAGTTGTGTACAAATTCCAAGAAGCAATATTCTACACAGATTGTGTCTAGCTGTCAATGTTGCAATGAGAAAAAATGGGCAGAGGTTATAGAAATTTACAAAACCTTACCTCAGCAGAAACTTTTTAACATGAAATGAACCAAAACTAATCTCCTATTGTTTCTACTTCAATCTATTCAAAGTAAACAAAAAGTGGATCTCAAAAATGTCAGGGTTTTAGGGCTACTAAAAATATTGAAATCCGATTTTATTGAGATATGTGATGGAAAAAAATTTCAACTGCTTGGAATTTATTTTCAAGTGTAATTCTTGCAATTTAAATGCACACCTACTAAGTTTATTACACCTAAGAAAGCATTTAAATTGGAAAATTTATTACATTGAGCACCCTTAAGAAAGAGGGAGGACACTCAGAGAATTTACCAAATTATTAAAAAAGTAAAGAAAGAAAAATATTCGATTATACAATGGAGAAACATTAAAACTGAACAAAGGAGAATATTACTGGAGCTCATTAATATATAGGTAACCTGAGTCAAAAAATTTAAAAATGGATTAAACACCATATAAATAATTGAAATAACTCTTAAAAATAATTCAAAGTTAAAAAGATACAACGACTTGAACTTCCAATGCCTGTAGTATCGAAACAAACAAAAGAGAAAACACTGGTAAGTGACTTACCTCAATATTCTACACAAATTGTTTCGTGATGTCCAAGATCCTGAATGCCTATCGTCTATTTCCAATCTGGGCAGACGTGAAATGACTGTCATTTTATTTTAAGGACAAAAGGAGATTAAGATATTCCTACTTTCGGAAAAATATTTTCTCAGTGATATAAAATTTTTGAGCTAAAGATTTGGAATTAGGGCATCACAGAATCATGGTGTTTGCTACAAATTTCTTTGCTCTGGTTATTCAGAGATATGTCGTTGGCTTAGCACTTACCTTAGCTTTTATAAGAAATGTAACACAAAGGCTGTTCTTTTGCCTTGGGCTTGCTGAGCAGCGAAGGGTTTCAGGGCGAAATCCTCTAGAAATACCCTCTACCATTTGTGTTTCCTTTGTGTCTTCCTGCAAGATCAGGGATAGTATTTTATATACTCTAAATTTATTTAAAAAGTACCATTCTATTTGTTTTTTAGTAATAAAATGGACAGTCAATAGTGAGAGCTAATAGATATGTCTTAATTTTTATGTTTTCTATTCTATTTCTCGAACACATCGAATCAATCTCCGCCAAAGCACATCGGAATTAATAACACTTATACCATCATCAACCTCAAAATTGAAAGCAATCCCCACTTCACATAGCCTTGACACAAACGCTTGGCCAACGATTTCATGAGGAAACACAACCTCATCTTCATTATCCACAAACTCACTGTGATTTCCCTTCACCACAAAATCGACAACTACACACATTCCTTCGGCTCTCTACAGCGCCGTGTACATCAATTGAAGTGAGCCATTCCTTTGACCTGGTAGCTCGTGCGATAAATCTTGCACTGCTAAGGATTTGTCCATGTCCATAAAAGTGCCTCCAATAGTGATACCCTCATCATCTTCATCATCTAAAACTCCCACTTCATCTTGTCTCTTCACAATATAAAAGCATTCAGCGCCAAGATCTAGCACCCAATAGTCTTCCATCTCTGCTCAATACTTTTCCATAGCTCCGGAAATTCTTCACCGATTTCCAACACTGAGCTTCAGGCTCTGATACCAATTGTTAATATTAAAACGAGCAAAGAAACAAAATAGAAAAATTAAGAACAAGACACAAGAGACGAGGGAATCTATTTTGTTAATTTTGAATCTAATTACATATTCAACCAACAACTTATTTATAAAACAACCTCCACTCCAATAATTGGAAAAATCTATTTGTAAGAAAAACTTATCAATTGAGACAAAAGACATCCTTATCGAATTTGTTTGAGAAACTTGCCAATTTGGACTTCCCCGACCCCAATAATATAAGAAATGTTCAAAGGTTCATTGAACCTAGTCATTTAGAGATGTTGAAAAGTTCATTGAACGTAGTCATTCAAATTATGTATAATACCTTTTTTTTTTTTTAATTTGTTTTGTATAATTTTGCTTCTTAAAATTGAAAAGATTCGAACCCGGCATTCCACGACAATGACTCCACTGAACCAGTGCCCCTTCGGCATTATTTTATTTATTGTACAGTTGAAGGAATCTCTTGTAACTTTGGGCGGAGGAAACCAAGGCTTTTGCAGGTAGGGAATAAGAGGTTTTACAGGTCCGATCCCCCTTCCTCGTAGTGCACAATGCGTTTCAGGGACCTATTTGCTTTGGGGGAATGTTTGGGTTAATCAACAAATCGCGAATGCTTCTGATAACACTTTGTTGGGTTCTTTAACTGAAATATTCCTTGCGTTCTAATCAATCTGGCAAAATTATA
>VDFB02049001.1:0-14116 GCA_007258455.2 Sequoia sempervirens
AAGTCACTTTTTATTCTTGGTAATTGTAAGGCAGGTAACTTGAGCAATTTTGGTATTTCCATGGAAAGTTTACAAAAATAGTATTAATGATTTTTTAAAATTCTAACATGCCCTGTAATTGATTCTTTCCTTGGATGCTTAACTAGCATTGCATCTTTTATAAGAAAAGTCATAGTCAAAAATTTTATCATTGTAGTTAAAAAAATGCGTTTATTAGTTTAATGTTATTATCTATATAATTTTATTTAAAATTCATTTATGAAAATGGTACATAAGATACATTTTGCAGGTATCTTGGATGTTTTCATGAAATTTTAGGCTTATAACAACACAAGAATCACTGTTTTGATCAGAATATTTATGAAGCTAGTTGTTGTAGTTGCATGGGTTATCATTCTTCCTCTATGCTATTTACATACATGGGAAAAGCCATCTGGAATTTTGAAGACCATTCAGATGTGGATAGGATATAGGGGAAAGATGCCATGATTATATATATTAGTTGTCATATATTTTCTCCCTAACATACTATTTGTTCCTTTCTTTGTGTTTCCATTGCTGAGGAGATGGATTGAAAGATCTGATTGGCCTATTTTATGTTTTCTCCTCCGGTGGTCACAGGTGCTATGCTCAACCTTCATAAGTTAATATTTTAAAGATGCATACAATTTTTTTCATAGGAATTCTAATTTCTAGCCAATAATGTGTCTATTGAGAAAGCAAATTTCTTCCATTACTATTTGTGCAATGCTCTCATTGTAATGTTTATGGATGATTATCATAGGCATTTGTTTCAAAGTGGTGTCCTTAATATCCTCTATTTTGTAAACTATGGAGTTAATTTTTGACACTAACCTATTGAGCATACCACCTTTAGACAAGAATTTATGTTGGGAGAGGAATGCACAAGAGTCAATTCACACTTTTCAAGTGAGTTTCCTTATATCTTGTTCACTGAGTCATTAATGCTGAAAAAAAACTAAAACTGGGAAATTTCAAGAGGAAAAACTAACCACCAAATTCAGTTTTATTTGCTTTTTAGATTTTTAAATAAATGTGAGCCCTTTTTATTGTACTTGCATGTATACCTTATTCTGGATGCTGCTATTAATCAGCAAACACTGAGTCACTATCAAGTTATATCTTTCCAGGATTAAAGGAAAGTAAACACCGTTGATGGGTATTATAATGTGCTCATGATAAATTGATTGTAATTGATGCATGGATCTCGCTAAATGACATGAAGAAGACAAGAACATACAATCTTCCTTTGTGGCGTGCTTTGAGGTATTTCATAGTATTGAGACCTTTTTTGTATCTTAGCTCATTTTTGTTTTGTTGGCAAATATATAATTACTAAGCAACAATAAAAAATTTTATAGTTTTCCTAGGCTTGTATGGTTAGGTTATGCTCTACAATTATTTTCAAATAATGAAAGAAAGTTTAACTAAAAATTTCTCTATTTTTCTGCTTGAGGGCACATCTCTCTGCATGCACGTTAAGATTAAAACAATACCATTACTCTGCCATTTTGCAGTGTCATAGTTTGCTGCCCTTTGTCCTTTTGGCTTATCCTTTGTACCTTTCTCAGATTGTCTTTGTCTTCATTCTCAAACTCAGAACATATATACCGCCAAGCTTCCTTTTGCTTCTCATTTACCAACAGAAAAGGACCCTAATGAGATCACAGTCATTAAGACAAACTATCATTTGGACTGCACATTACATTACAAAAGACTGTCAAGACTCTGCCTTTGCCAATCATCTACAGACTATCCCTATACCCTCATTATTATTCTCATCAATTGTCTTAAAAGCACTTGTTCAATAAGCATTGAATCTACTCATCATCCTAACATAGCATGGCATCCTCAACGTCTGTGTCATGTATTCTTCACTGTCATTTCAACTTCACAGTCCATATTCATATATTGGCTGCCCTTTACTAGAAACCCTTGGTGATTGTGACCTTCTTCAATAGTGAACATCACCATCATAGAAAAGTTTTTATCATTGCTACTCATGGAATCCTCTTTTGAAACCCTCTTGATGACTTACTCTTATTCCTGTTGAAATACTTTGAACAAGCATATTTCACTATGGAAAAGATTTAATAGGTTCAAGGTCTTCTTCACACTGTAACATATCAAACCCCTAGCTGTTATGACAGCCATGTTTTCTTCACTGTCACTTGAAACCTTGTCATAGACTATCCTCCACTGCTCTTACTGTAGGCTGCCCTCAGTGACTAATACCTCTGTGATTATTGTAACTGCATGGTGATCTTTGCAACTTTCATTCTAATCTTGCTATCTCTAAAGACCTGAAACCATCATAGCTTATAATTGTCTTCTATCAATGCAAAAGTCTTTAGTTTATGACTATTAGTACATAGGCATTATCATGTCTTCTTCCTTAGTGTTTGGTAACTATGCATTAACCCAAAACACCCCTAACTGTACACTTATTCACTGTGATATTGGCACTGTACATTATCTAACTCTGCCTCTTTATTAAACTGATCTTTGCATTATGGTAACATATGACTGTCCTTTGAATGGTTGAATTGCACATTCCATGCATTGTATTCCTTGCACTTGTGATGACTATCACTCTCCTATCTGCCATGTTCTTTGTCATTTAAATGTTGTCCTTCATACCTACTGTCCGAGAAACATTTAACATAACTATAACTGTTAAGAAAACTTCGCAAAAATATTCTTTGCAACCCTCACAATCCTCCAACCAAGGCTTGAAGAACCCCTTTAATTATGCTTAATCCTCCATTGTTATTACATTCTCTCATCCATTTGATATTTTAGGTCGGTAAATTCATTTCTTTATGGCCTACTATCATATCTTCCAGACTGCCCATCATTCCTGACAATGGCACTACCTTTGGCATGGTCTGTATTTTGTCCTTGTAGCATGAAACCTTCTATTTGATTGGAAATCAATAACCTCTTTTATTTAATTCTACTAACTATACTGTATAATGCAGGGATTTGGAGAATGGTTACTGCCCCCATGAATTCATTACTTATGCTTCTTGAAGGGACTGTCCATATTCTCGAATGATTTTCTTACTTATTTCATGCTATTAATTGCCTATTGTTGTCTCCTCACACCACTGTCATATCATGACTAGGATCATCATCAAGACAATCTTCAGTGATTGTCTTCTACTTTCATTCCTCTTGCCTTCCTAGACTGCCATTGCTTTGAACTTTATCTCTGCCTTCAAAAACCCTGGCCACATAGTTTTGTTGCCTCCAGAGATTGATAGTGCAATACAAGGCTTAATTCAATATAAGAATGGAATTCTAGAGCACCATGCCAGTAATGGGATCCTTTGGCTCACCGTTTTGCAAATTCACACTCAATTGTGTCTCTCTCAAAAGTACTATCACTTGAGATCAAAACCATATTATTCATCACTCTTCTTGTGAGAGGACACTTAGTGACATTCTCCCAAGACCTACTAACTACTGTCTTCAAAAATTTACCACTGTCACCTTGACACTTTTGACAGTGCAGTTTCCCTCTTTAGACAATTTACAATGCCTCTTGACATTTTCTTCATAGCCCTATTCACAGCTAATAGTTCCATTTTACACTTCCCTTTACTTACTAAATTTGTCATCAATACTCCACTCTTGCTATATAAGTTGTCACTTTGTGTTGTTCTTCACAGACTACTGTATGTGGAAAATGACAATCATAACTTTTAACTACTCCCATGAGTTTCTAGTTTCCTTATCATTGTCACTAAGTCTCAAAAGGACATATACACTGTCATTCAAAACTAGTAAGACCTCATGGACACTTCAACAATGAGATTAATGTTATGTAATAATGATTGCACTAGATTGTTCTATCACTAAGTCTCTAGTGCCTTTGTCAAAGAGCATAACCCTTTTTAATCTTCCCTTGCTTCTTATATTGAGTTTACATAAATTCTATCTTCAAAAATTAAACTCACAATATATGAATTTTTCAATATTATGAGAAAAGAACCACAAACACAAAATAGACACTTCCCATACAAAATATCATCTCTAAATGAGAAGCTAGCTAGTGATGATAAAAAATCTTCTAGCCTCGAGTAGTGAAAGTTTAAAATAAGTATCCATCCCTAGTATCCTCAAAAAAATCAAAGAAAGTATATGGCAGACCCTCATCCTTAACATAGGCTAAGTTAACTTCATTTGATTTGTCTTTGAGTTTTCCCTTGCGAACATCACTAGCTGGAGTTCTACAAGTCCAAGCAGGGTGACCGTTTTTCTTATAATAATAGCATTCAAATTTTCCTTTGTTTGTATATGATATTTTATTATTATTTCATTAGTATAATACATTCTTATGTTCAGAATCAACTTTTGTATTTTTAGTGTTTGTTCTATTTTCTTTTGTTAAAAGAGTTAAAATAATTTCTTCTAGAGTTTTGGGAGTTATTTAACTAAGAGCAAGAATAACATTATTGTATTTGATGACTGCCCATTCCTCTCCATTCCTCTTTCATCATTATGTTTGTAATACCCCCATGTTTTTGATACTATTTACTACTATTGTTTGCTTTATATGTTAGTGTGATACTGAATTGTGATGGTGACTGATTCATCATTTTGGTGTGTGTGGTTGTGTAGTTTAATTAATTGCTACAATTGATATTTTTTATTGTGATTTATGATACTCTATATGTAGGGTTTGGATTGTTTTATTAGGTAATGCTTTCTCTCTAATGTTTTAAATGTCGATGTGATAATCGTATGGTGATCATGTGATTTGAATTCTGTGTTACTTTACAATGCAATGGTTTAGTGATTAGTTATGATGCAGTAGTTAATCAGAATATTATCTTATGATCAATTTGTTAGAAATGCTAGTTGTTATGGATATTGTAATTGTTAGAATAGACTAGGTGAGAGGACAGTGTAGCATCACTCGTTCACGAGTGCCCTGCTACACTGCAATTCCTTCTCACGGTAGGATGTTGATTATATATATATATACATGTGCTACTTGACGTTTGCTTGGATGCATGATTGCAGGAATAAGTCTCGATTCCACCTGCTTCGGCAGGACAGGGCGAGCAATAAACTAGCCCAACGGGTAAAAATGTTGAAAAAGGAAGTAGGTTTGGAAGCGTCCCCGTCCCAAGTCCGTCGTCTGTTGTGAGTCATGTTATGACTGTGGTTTTCGTTCTTGTTGTTTGTGTAGTTTGTTTTGTTGAGGTATTCAGTTGATTTATAGTTCATATTTATTTAATTAACCTTATTTTATATGATATTGGATTAAAGTTGTTTAGCTGTTTGATTTAATTGTGTGTTAGTCGAATATTAAATTTAAATATATTATAAATTAAAAAGGTGATTTAATTTATTTAAAAGAGTAAATAATTATTTTTAATTAATAATGTTGACAATAATTTAATTAAATAAATATCGTTGAAGATAATTAAATAATATGTTTTATTAATATTAAATTAGCATAGATAATATCTTGTTTAAATAAATTATTTTAAATAAAAACTGTAGATAAATTTGTGCTTTTAAAAGCTGAAAAGGACCAATAGGAAGGAGGCTTTTTGTGAAAAGAAAGCAGATGTGCTTTATGGAATTTTATTTTGATTTATTATTTTGTTTCAAGAGAAGATTATGCACACACACATAACCTCTACTCTGTTGTTTTTGGGGATCTGGGAAAAAAAATAAAAAAATAAATAAAAGAAAAATAAAAGAAAAGAGTTTTGGTTTTGTTGAAAATTGGGGAGAAAATAATTGTTTGGGAAGATAGATAGATTCGAGGAGGAGCTGCAGGAGGAATTCGAAAGGAGCTTTCAGAAGGGATTCTTCTTCAGACGAAGGACTCCAGGTTCCATAGAATTTATTATTTATTCATTTTATTCTGTAAAGAGAATCATTCATGTAATATCTTAGATCAATATTTCGTTTGAAAGAGGGTTTTGTTTGGCTGTGTTATATTCTTGAATGATTTCTTTTGGAAACTATATTAAATCTTCTGTAGAAAACTGTCATTGAACCTGTTCGAAACTTTTCAATATAGGTTAGTAGTGAAAATTTATTGTTGAAGATAAAACAAAAACCATCCTTAATTGAAGATTGCTTATTGATTATATTTGAATTTTCAAATTCGTTCTGAAAGAAAACAATCCATCTAATTTGTGTCTGAATCTCCTCAAATATATATATATATATATATATATATATATATATATATATATATATATATATATATATTTATATATATTTATATATATATGCTTTGTTTTTATTTCAAGCAAAAATATTATTTTCGTGTTGAGCTATTGTTACGTAATATAAAAAATAAATTAAAATTAAATAATATAAAAATGTATTTACAAAAATTAAATAGAGTTCACGTACCTTCTTATTTTTGGTACCCGGTGGCGTTTAGATGTAAGCCAGAGTTCTTTTGAAAATAAAATAAAATTTAAAAATTTAACAAATAAATTATAATAAATAAAAATTTTATTTGGGTGAGGGGCGCGAGGCGTACCACACAATGGCGCAACACCAGGGTGGTACACCACTACTACTAGGGCGGGGGCCGTAGTACACACAGACGCGCGTACCCCGCGTGCACGTGGTACCACGACTCTATGGCGGCTACCCACAGTCATGGGACATGTTGTATGAAAAAATAATTGAATTTTTTTAGTTTATTTTTTTTTTATCATAAGTTTTAACTCTTTCTTTCCTTTATTTCGATTTTTGTATATATATATATATATTTATAATTTATTAACTTATTTATTTATTTTTTTTTAAAATCACATTTAGTTAATATATTTTTTTATTGTGTAAAATTCTGGAAAAAGAAAAAAAAAAAATTATTTAATGTTTTTATAAAATGATTATATGTATATTTATTCATGTGAGTTGTAAGATTATTGTGTAATATTAGGGAAATTTCTTATATGTTCTGATTGATGCAATTTAAAATAAATGGTATATATACATATTTTTATATATGTGCATTTAAAGAATTTAAGGTGTTGAGATTTTGAATTGATGGTATAATATTTACTAGTATGCAATGATATAGTCTTATTGAGAAAATTAGAAATAAACAAAGTGTTTGATTTAGTCATTTATTTTCGAGTTGTGGTTTTATTTGTTTAATGGAATTTGTTGATCTATTTATTTGATGAATTTTGTTATACATTGTAATTTGTTTTATGGCGTTGTTGATGTGTCAATTACTCTCGAGGTTATTCATTTTACTTAATTGGATTTTCTCCTTTTGGGTTTATGTCAGGTGGAAAACAACCCTAGAGTTAAAGTTATAGGATTCTAAGTTGTGTTTAGGACTTCCAGAGGCAGAGTTTTCTAATATGAACTGTGATATCGTACTTGATGTTGGGTCTATGATTCGACCCTGATTATGATTTAGTTTGCTCTTGGATTGCACTATTTGTGGTTATGTTTCATATGTTATGGTGAGATGGTTATGCCTCGCGGAGGATCCATATGTTGGTTCAATCATGTCTTGCTGATGTAGTACTTTTTGTGTTGGTTATTTTGGGATTGAGTGTTTAGAGAGAGTGGCTCTAGTGGGGGCCGGCGCACAAAGGGGCTGTCAGGGTAACCCACATAGAGTTAGATTAATCAGTGAAAACTTAAGTAATAAACCACGGGTGGGGATTAAACATTAACAAGATAATTGTGAAGCCTCATCCACCTGTTAGTGCTATCACAGACTAAAGGGGACTGAGAAGGCCGTGGTTGGCAAGGTCATTGCCTTGTCTTCACGAAAGGTTAATGACTCCGCATGAGTAACCCTATGGAGCGGCGCCTTGTGATAGGCTGTTAGGAGAACCATAGATGGAAGCGACACCTTAACTGGGTTGTCTGGAGAATCCATGTAGAGATGGAGGCGGCACCTTGTAATAGGTTGTCTGGAGAATCCATGTAAAACCATGCGATGACACTCTACTCTAACATTCTGTTTGTGTTGATTTACTCAAGTCCTCTAGAAGTGATTTATTGATTTATCTTTGGTCATGGTTGGAAGTAGTATTTGGTATTATGTCTGGAGTTTCATTGAGGTTGTGGTTATGACTGGTTGTTATGTTCATCAGTGGTTTGTGTTGTGCCTTTGGATTTGCTATTGTGTTTCTATGTGGTCTTTGGTGTTAGGTTGTTCTTCTTGGAGTTAGTTTGTGTTATTGTTAGACGTGCTTGGTCAGGGACCCTTCCTTGTCTACTCTCAGCACGGGGGTGGTTGGGTGGAACGTGCTTCGCACCCCGTTGGGTTTCCCCTTCTATTGCAGGTGTATCTTTATTGCAGGGCTTTTGGAAGATGTTGATGATCCAGTTATTCTTTGTACCAGATAGTTGTTTATTCTTCAGTTGTAATGTATTTGATGTAATCATGGATGTATCGTCTCCCACGTGTGTTGGGATGACCATGTTGTAAAATTGTATATGTAGTGATTGAGATGTATCTTCAGTTAATTGTATTTTATTGTCACTTGGGATGTGATGTATATTCAGGCCTTGTATGTATTCAAGATTTGTCACTTGTAATAGTTGGTTACGTTATGTGGTATCTATTGAAATATGTAACATTTTATATCTGTATAATTACATGTATTGTCATATGTGCATATGGTATTAATATGGTTATTGTTTAATAGATATTTTAAATGATGAAATGAGAATGAATGGTTTTATGTAACTGTTTAATTATGGTTTAATCTATCATCGTTGTTATGGGTTAGTGTAGTCATGTCACTTTGTGTACCCCATTGGAACTAGTTGTGCCTCATAATACATTGTTATGTTATAATGCTTAAGTATGTTATTATATTCTTTAAAAAAAATAAAAAATTGTTCCGTTGTTTTAGTTCCTTTGGGGTTCGCACGGCGGGGCGTGACAATGTTGACACTCATTCATATGATATCACTGTCACTTTTCATGGATCCTTGGTGATTTGATGATTGCCCATTGCATCGTTGTTTGCACATTCACAGTCATATTTTCTGCACTCTTACATTGACATTGTTGCTGCACTTTTACATTCATATCTTGCTTCACTTTTATGACATTATTTTGATGCTCATTTGTCTCATTTGCTGTTCATGAATGTCCTTTTTTCTGCTCATTATTAATCCATTTTTCTACTCTTTTACAGTCACAATTTTTGCACTTTTAGTGCCATTATTGCTGCACTCTTACATTCCATTTTTCTGCACTTTTATGGCAAAATATTGTTGTTCTTATTTAAACATAGAACAATATTTAATGACAATACTTTGCAATGCAAAAATATTCAAAGGAAAAACCCCAGAGCATGAATTTAAAAAGTATAAGATTTCACTGCATAATTTCTATAAAAGACCGATATAAAGCCACTGCTCACACCACTAGAGTCAGAAATTAACCTTAATATGTTTACAAACAAAGCTTAGTTAAAGGAAGCTCAATGACGAACATCTCTCAGTGGAATACTCAGAAGATAGACAAACTCAATATTTGACATGAACTTCATCAAATTGAATAATGAAAAGGATAAGCAACACCATAAGATGCATCTTCTTTCCCCAAAGCACTACAACAATTCCTTAGCTGCACACATTTCAAACTTAGAATTTCTCTAATGTCCCTTCCCGCCCTCTAGGTCAGGCTACTAAAGTATACTCACTTGTTGATAAAAGGGCTTCTTCATCCTGTCTATCATACCACTCTCTCTCTCCCACTATCTTGTCAATTTGATCATACTATATGATATCCTGCCTAACATTATCCTTTTTTCATTGTAGCTCTTGGCTATTGTGCAGGCACTTTAGCTATGTCTTCAAAAAGATATTATGAGGCAATTGATCTGTATACGTTGGCCATATCATTGTCTAGAGATAATGTTGTATATTATTGTAATAGGTATGCATCTTCATCTGAAACAGGTTTTTTAATTCTTTGTATTTTGATCTGGCATCATGATGTTTTCTGGTATTTACATTTTATAGGTAGAGTTATATTATATTACTTTTTTTAAGAGGTTGAAATTTCTTTGTATATGATGGTATTCTTTGATTGAAATGATTTCATGAGAATTTAATTTGTTATGTGTCAGTAGTCTAGATGATACTACACTACCATCTTTCTCTGAGTGTGGATCTGTATATAAAATAGTTTTCTCACCGTGTTTAACCTTTGGTGACTGATTTTAAGAGAAAGCAATATAACTCTTCAACTTCTCTTATTAAATCTGATCGACATCAATGAATCCTAGAATTATTTATTATCTATGCAAAATATCTTTGCTTATATGTTGTACTTTGAAATGCCTTTTTCATACAACTCTGTGTATGCTATATATCCTAGTCAAGTTTGGGTACAACAAAGAAGCGCATATATGGTATGATTTCTTACATCCAATAGAAAGATGCAAACATTCTTATGCAAGTTTTCAGTATTGTAAGGTCTGCTCTTTTCAGAATGGAGCTTCTGAGTTGGATGATAGGACTGCCCAGATGGAGACTGATGCTAAGGTCTGCTCTTTTCCAATATATACTTTTTGAAGAATTTCATAACAATATGTTGAAGATTGATTTACCTTCATAATTAAAATTGGCTTACGTGAGAGTTTTGGTTGTTTTGTGTGTTGGTTGTGTCTAAGCAGAATTTTATTGTTTATAATTTATAAAGTTATAATTTCATGTATCTATCAGATCTTTTGGTTTCCAGAGTTTTATACTTCAATTGGGATATTGGAGGTCATCAATCAGATTTTGATTTGGAAATTCAGAAGTCAATTTCCATAAGTAGATTTCCAATGTAAATCAACCAGAGAATTTCATGTATCTATCAAATCTTGCTTCATCCCAGGATCCATATTTTGAATACATGGGCATCTAGTGAGTTACATCAATTATTTGTTTAGTGGACTGTCACAGTTATCAGAAGAACAAATATTTTTTATGTTAATTGTTTTTCCTGCATTATTTTATGTATCTCTTAGTTAGAATATATTAGAAACATTAGACGAAAGTTGCATTCCATTATCAGTACCATGACATCCACACAAAACATTATGTTCACTATCTCTAATCACAGGAATGCAATGGATAGATCTCACTGGAATTGCATAGTTTTTTAATATAAAATTAGGAGATGATAGAAATAGTACTCACACCATATGAAGAGTCAGCAGAGCTGCCTGCTTCTTTATCCTTGTCACTAGATGAATTTTTTCCATCTTTGAGAGACTTTTTCCAAAGAGCCATGTGTGTAACAAGTGAAATGTATGCTCAAATAGGTGGCATCACCATGTAATCAGATAAGTTGGATTGCTCTTGAACAATCATTTGAACTAGAATTTTGAGGCCAGCAACAAGATCTCCCAATTTTGGGAAAGCCAACAAGGCTTTTCGAGTACCCTCCTCAGCAAGTAAGTTCTCCACATGCCATGCTGCTGCCACTGTAATGGTAATGCTTCCTTTAATGCTACCATTACCAGATTTCTCATATTGTCCCTTGCTCTTCATCACACTAAATTTCATAGAGATTTTCCTTGTCTGTTTAGTTTTTTTCTGTGATTGATTTACCTTAGCATCATAATTGAAATTGGCGTACCTGAGAGTTTTGGTTGTTTTGTATGTTAGTTGTGTCTAAGCAGAATTTTATTGTTTATAATTTATAAAGTTAGAATTTCATGTATCTATTAGATCTTTTGGTTTCCAGAGTTTTATACTTCAATTGGGATATTGGAGGTCATCAACCAGATTTTGATTTGGAAATTTAGAAGTCAATTTCCATAATTTAGATTTCCAATGTACTTCAAAATATTGTTTTCTACAGGAATTCGGTGAAATATATGAAACTGAAGAAACTTTGAAACTGGCTTTGGGATAGTTTGAGTGAGTTGCACGACTCTATCAAGGTGAAGAAGTTACTAGTACAGCTAACCAGTGCCAACTTAAAGTTGCACAGTTTGCAGCCCAGCTTGAGCAGTAAGTTATATGAAAGAAAATATTTGTGAAAGTTTTTTGGGATCACATATTTTCACTTTTGGGCTATCAAATGACCATAGTGTAGTGGTTGCTTATAATTGGATATTTTTTTGGGGTTTGATTTGCAGATTTATTATTTTCAGTCAATGTGTAGAGACTTGTGGATTTGTGGTTCTTTAAATGAATAATGCAAATAGATTTACTTGTTAAATCTAATATTGTTTGCTTGCAGGAAATTTTGCTTTCACCGTATTGATTATCTTAAAGGAAGAATTCAACTCTCTCCAAAATCATATCAAAATCTTGAAAGGCTGTGCTATGCTCAAAGACGATTTGGAAATCCTATCGTTCATCAATAACAAAGTATATGATTTAGTGGATTGTTACAATGAAAAGTTATCAGCCTTTGAGAGGACCAGACATAGGCATGCAAGAAGAAAGTTCCCGTTCTGAAGCAAAATTGTCCAGTCCAGACAATTGAGTCAACTCTTTGTCAAGCTACCTTGCTATGCTCGAAAGAGTTATGCCGGTAGTTGGGTATATTCCAATGGCTTTTAGGAAAATATTAACATTTTCTCTTTCCTAGAAATGAATCGTTTGTGTATGTCATGTTATGACGTATGTGTTGCTCATGATTGTATGAACAAGTTTATAAACTATAAATAAAAAAATACTTATTGGCATTCATTTTATGAATTTGGATTAGGATGCATTATTTTCTTTGTTTTTTTATGAACATTATGCTTTGTGTATTCGACAACTGTTCATTGCTCCCAACTTCAAAATCATTGATAATTTCTATTATAATTTTCCATCGCATTTGGAAAATAAAAAATAAAAACTCCAACAAATAGGAGGACGATGAGAATTTGAAAACATTGAATTGTTTATTTTTTTAATACATTTTTACATATTGTCTTTAAAGAGAATTTTTACATATTGTCTCTACAGAGACAATGTATTTAATCCCAACTATTGTCTTTAAAGAGACAAAAGTGAAATTGTCTCTAAAGAGACAAAAATACCTCTATTTCATATTGTCTTTATAAAGACAATTTCATATTGTCTTTATAGAGACACCCGCTTAAAGACAATGCTTGAGACAATACACAACTTTTTTTTTTGTCTCAAGTTAAGACAATTTAATAAAAAATTGTCTCAAAAATTGTCTTAAACTCCCCCTTTATTATGTAGTAGTGCGATCTCTGCATTCTTCGTGGAGATAAAGTAACCCTCTTGCAGTGCCTAAAGCGATTCGAGAGAGCCGTTTTGCATGTACTCATAAACAAGCATTCTTCGAGATCCCTCTACGTAGTATCCTCGGAGCCTCACCAAATTCACATGATGTATGTTCCCAATTGTGCTTATTTCCGCACGGAATTGCTTTTCTACTTTTGCTGAACCGTCCAACTTCTTCACAGCTACAAGTGTATCGTCTGGGAGAGTTCCTTTGAAGACAGAGCCAAATGCTCCCTTTCCCAACTTATGGGCAAAATTGTTTGTCGCAGTTTTCATCTCTTTGTAGGTGAACATTCTGAGCGTTGATGGCGTGTCGTAATTCTTGCCTTTCTCGAGCAGTGCTCGACGCTTGCTTTGAATGAACCATGCAAACAGAGTACGCAAAACAGCAACGCCCAAAGGAATTGAAACGGAGAGCGCAACAACTCTGCTTCTTCCGTTGGATGAAGAGTGTGGCACATCAGAAGCAGCCAATCGAATGAAGAAGGGATGGCCTTCAGAAGAATTAGCCATAGCCTGCATGTTTAACAGATCTCCAAACCACAATCGACAAACAGAAGGATTAGAATTAGAGACAGCAAAGGCTGTGCAGGAGCAATTATTAAGACAAGCAGTTTTACATCCTAGCAGTGTCGACTGTTGGCTATATTTAACAGCTTCGTCATCAGACAAAGACTTATCACTGACTTGGAGGAAACCATCCGTGGTGCCACTGCCACGGCCACTGCTATTGCTGAGAGGGCAGTTTAATGGAGTACGCCGAACACAACCGCTTGACCACCACTCCTGAGAACTCCAGGCGGTAGCGTTTCTTGGGTGGAAGCCTTCCACACAGCTGCGTGACTGAATGTTTGCTTGGGTGAAGCACACTCCATAA
>VDFB02049004.1:0-25466 GCA_007258455.2 Sequoia sempervirens
AATTAATTCATATTAGAGATGGATTATGGAGGATGTGACAAGGAGTGAGAAAAGAAGAATTTTAAATTAATTTTAATTCAATAGATTAGAATGATTAAATTAAATAAATTGGTGTATTTATTTAATTTAGAGAAGATAAAGGTACCAAATAAAGTATTTAATTATTAAATTAAACACTTTAAGAGTCTTATGTGGGAAGCGCAATATTAATTAAATAAATTAATATTGACAGAATTGATGAATAAAGAGGTAAATTTGATCATATGGGAGTGATCGTCCTATGTCTGCTAAGAATAATTGTATAATTAATTATATGTGAATGGGTATTAAAGATTGATTGATATAAAATAGATTGTGATGTTCGAAGACTTTTTCAAATTAGTAAAAAAAATCATTTATTTATTCTGATATAAAGAATAATGTGTGGGCTTTATGTAATTACTTTAAATTGTATTTTGATATTTTAATCTTGTAATGTGAGAATTAATGTGCAGTTTTTTAAATTTTAATATTAAAGTTTTTAATATTTGTAATGGTGAAATTTATATATTGATGTTTTTCATTTAGTTTTGTGTTTATATTAATGGAAAGTCACAAATGTAATTATATATTGAGAAGTGATATATTTTTATGTTAATTTTAGATTATAATTTGATCTTTTTATTATACACATTCTATTTTCATTTACACATATCTTTATGTAATATTGTTATTTAGTCATTATTATTGCACTCATATGTGTACTAAATTACATACATATGCTCCATGTCTCAAAAATCAATGTTTTGTTATTGAGATTTGTTTTCACATGGCATGGGATGGACCTAGTCTAATCTTAAATCAAACATAATGAGCCCAATTTCAAAATATTCAAATTAAATTTCAACTTTATTGCTCATTTCTAGTAACTATTAGGGACAACCTAACACATGTTTGTGTGTGTCATGTTACTATGTTATGGTATTTAAAGACATTCAATGCAAAATCTAATTCATACATTAGATTTGAGTAGTCATAGCACATTTAAGACATACTTTTGATTTTAAAAGGCAAAAGCATTGCATCTATATATAACCACTGTATGTCGAAGTGTTATATTTGAACTTCACTCCAAGCCATAAAGTAGACCCATTTAAGAACCTAAAAGAACTTGGACTCAAGCAATACACAGATCCATACACTAAGGTGTTTATGCACTATTGTTCATACATGCTCACTAGGCACAGCAACCAAGGTGAATAGGTATCAAAAGTCCACATTTTGCAAGTTCAAAATCATGCATTAGACTTCAAATCCACAATAGTCAAAATCAAACCCGATTCTAGATATAATTAAATTTTGTGTTCAGTTGATTTCAATATAGCCACTTATTAAAGACCAATAATTTTCAAGTTAATAGATTAATATTGCACATTGTCCATACCAATCTTCTATCATTAGTTCTACAATTAAGTACCATTAACCTTGATATTTAATTTTTAATAGTTATTACAATTATCAAATCTGAAATCACTTTAATATAAGTTCATTTATGCTTACAATTATGTTTATTTAATTAATATAAATTTCTTATCAAATTTTGATTCCTTTATAATATCAAATATTATTATTTTTATCTATTTTATAATCAAAATTATAGAGCGCAGCATCCTGCTATATGTTTTTAAACAAAGGTACAGAACACCTATAATTTTATTGATAATCCATAAATAGCTACATATAAAACATCAGCTAGGATGCTGCAAAATTAGCAAGCTCAACCGATGCGCTTAGTGCTAATAAAGGGTAATGGAGGCCAAAAACACAATAATTAATGCTGGGGTTGGCTTAGTAATGGGAGTTCCCGACGAAGTTGATGGAAGCTAAAGCAGGAGCTTGCACGTCAAGGGTGGATGGGCAAATATTAGAGTTAGGGATGGATGGGAGGCCAGAGGGCATTGAAGAATCCTTTGACTCCAGAAATAAACTCCTTCTTCGTTTCCTTGATGTATCAATGGTGCTATTCAAAGGAAGCCCATTATCATTTAAAACTCCTGTTCAGCTAACTTGAACACACACACCACTACTGGATCATCACAGAGTTAGAGATGAGAAACCAAATCTGCAACTAGTGTAGAACCAACCATGAAGTCATACTCCGCCAAAGCTGCACAAAATTTCCCCACAGGTAATAAATACTCCTCAACATAACTAAATCCTACCACCTCAACAAGGTCAGAGTTGTGAAGGATGTCCGTGATGTTTGAAAGGAAAATTGAGGCCGCCTCTTAGTAGAACAGTCTCCTCAGCGCATCCTGGAAAAGATCTTCACCCACAATCAATCGCAGAGCAGCCTCAACACTTGAATAGTTAAAATGGAACATGTGGGAGAGAAGTGTTGAGGAGTCATACAGCCCCATAATGGTGGGCTCCCATTTTTGTGGTAAAATGTTGACTCTTCTATTCATTTTGCACAGTAGCCACATACCCTACACCCATGTTCACTACCGAAGTAGAGCTCTGGTGGAGACTTTACAGCAGAAAGTTACTTAGGCTATTTCCTATCACATATATGTTGAAGTTCTAGGTTGCCCTTAAGCTCCATCTAAGTTTATTTTTATCATTTTATTGATTTTCTATCTGGATTGGTGTTGGATCTGGCTATTTTTTCCCAAACTAGAGGAGGTTTGAGATTCTTTTCAGGATTTCACTATCCTATTTGTGAACTTATCTAACATGAAGAGTTTTTGAGAATGTTAGACATAACATTCTCTTGAGATAGACCTTTCTCTTTTATTTTGGAGGAGGTTTTCCTAAATATCTTATAATTGTGTTCATTTCATATGTGTCAAATGAGCAAGGAGGGATTGATTTTCCATATATATGAGTATGTGGAACCATCGTACATACGACAAATTATTGAAGTGTTTTAAAATGGTATTTGGTAAGACTCCGACCTTATATTTTAGTTTCCCCACCAACCATTTTTAACAAGTGTAACTAAAATTATAGTTTAGTAGTAAATAATTAGTATCCTCCTCTACTACCCACAAAGCACACATTTGAAGGTGGAGGTGATGCCAACACCTTTTAAAAAAGAAAAAAAAAAAATATTGTTGTGTAGGGCAATCCATGCAAATGCTCCTCTTTGCCAGCCCACCATTATTCTAGCACAATTATGTGGTCAAGGATCAATACAAGATGACTAAGAGGAGTTAAGGTAGCCATGTTTTACTATGTAATTACTATATTTAGAAGACATCAATATTACTGCCTTCTTGTTGTCAAAAAAAAGATGTGTCTCTAAGCTAGATTTTTTTTTTGGAATGGTTTTATGGTTTGAGGGGATGTTACATTGATCTGGCTTATGTCACTTTTATCTTGAGAAGGACCCTTTCATTGAAAGTTCCATATAGTCTTCTACTTTTGTTGCCCATTCTTGCATCAGGAAGTGTTTTTCTTCAAGAAGGTATGTCCTTTACCTAAAACAAGGATATCCATTCCACTAGTCTTCCTCGAAGAGGGCTTTCTCTCCATCGCAAACTAACCATGACGAATTTGGAAGGATTAATTTCTTGATTTCTATGATGGAGTTCAAATTTTTGGAGCTTGCTATCAATTTGAGTGTGAAAATTATTTCCCTATTCCTTGTATCCAAACTTTTTTCCTACATCACTCAACACCATTTTGCTCCAGGATTTTTACTCATGTGCCAAACCAATTTTGCTCCTAGAGCCCTTTTTTGTGCTTCAATACATCTTGTATCCTAGTGCCTTTTGAAGGCTTGGTCTTGCAAGCTTTGTCCCATGTGATAAGATTTGTCCTTTTATTATCAACACTACATTTTCATATAAAGATTCTTAACATCTTTTCCAATTCTATTATAACCCCAAGCGAGGTTTTCAATACTAAGTCATGTATATATATAGGTATGGTTTCCAAGACAAATTTAATCATAATGATTCTCCTTACCAATGTAAGTCATCTACCTTTCCAAAAGAAGATTTTAGATTGGATATTTTCAATCACCTTTTTCTAAAACTCACTCTTAATGTTTCCACTTAAAAGAGGAATCCCCAAATAATTGCATGGGATTTCATCTATTACAAAGCTTAGAAACTTAGAAATCCGTTTTTGAGGGATTGGCGAAGTATTGAAGAAGAAAATATTTGACTTGGTCATATTTATTTTTTGACCGAATGCTACACAATAATCTATTAGAAATTTATTTATATATTTAGCTTCCACAAAGGTACCCTTACCAAATAGGATGGTGTCATCCCCGAATAATGCATTATTATTTGATTGATTTGCTTTATGAACATTGATTCTAGATCAATTATTCTTTGTATTTTTTGTATGAATGTATCTATTGAAATCCTCCACCATGAGGATGTAAAAGAAAGGGGACAAGGGGTCTCCCTACCTTAGACCTTGAGTTGAAGAATCATTAGGAAATCCATTAATGAGAACTAAGAATCTAACTATAAAAATTCTTGAGAAAATGGACACTTACACCACCCTTTATTGCAGCCAAATTTTCTCAAGACATTCATAAAATATGTTAATTTACTTAATCATATGCTTTTGAATCATAACAAGTTTGATAACCATGGAAGAGATATTTTGTGATTGGATTCAGTGGGTGACTTGATGTGCTATCAAAATTCCTTCAATTGTGTCTCTACCAAGCACAAAGCCATGTTTCTCCTCCAAAATTATATTTGAAATGATTTTTCCAACCTTGAGGAGATTTCTTTGATGAAGAATTTAAATATAGAGTTGTAAAGAGAGATTGGGTAGAAGTAAACAAAGGTGCAAGGGGATAATATTTTGTGTTTCCTTGCTACTTCCATTACTTGAAGAAAGTCTCTCCCAATTAAGTCCCAACATTTCTAAATAAAATAGAAGTGAAGCCATCTAGCCCTCAAGATGTGTCACTTGGTGAGTAAAAATAATGTCTCTAATTTCCTCCAATGAAAATTTTTCCATTACCATTTTGTTGTCTTTTTAAATCTAAGGTAGGAATACTGAAAAAGAGGTTCTGAAATGAATTGGCTTTATTCTATGTTGAATTGGATGGAAGATTGTTGAAAAAAGAAACAACTTCTCTTTGTATTCCAGCTTGCTCATCAATCTATTCTCTTGAGGAAAAATTAATAGAAATGATATGATTTATTTGTCTTCTAACGTTGGTTGAAGCATGGAATAATTTTTTGTTTCTATCTCCTTACTTGAGCCATGCTTCTCTTATTTCTACCATCAATAGACTTCTTCTTGAAGCAAGAGCTCTTCTAAAACCTCTTTGAGTCTCTTTTCCTAGTCATAGCTATGGGAATTTATTCCAAATTTAATTACATGTCTAGTTAATCTATTTATTTAGTTCTCAATTTGAATCTTCTTAGCAAAGATACCTTTCAAGTGCTCTCTGTTCCATTTAAAAAAAAATCATTTTACATGCTTTAGCTTATTGCACAATTGTATCATTTTCAATCCTCTTGAAAATGAATGTTCTCCCACTAGTGTTTTAGGGAGGGAGAAATTTTTTATCGATAAACCACATGAATTCAAACTTAAAAGGATACTTGTTCAAGGCTCAATCCTCAAAGATATCAAAACATATTGGGAAATCATTAGAACCCATGAGGGAAAGGATGGAGTTGGAGAAGTTCTCAAGAATAGAAAGCCAACATGTAGATAACATGGATCTATATACTCTATCTACTATGTAGTGGAAGGAGTTTCTTTTGTTAGTCCAAGTGAATTACCATTTTTAGGTGTATAGCCATGACAATGATTTATATTGATGTAGTCCTTGAAATATAAGAGCACTTTATAAGGGGGGATGATTCCCCTTATTTTTCATCTTCATTTGCTATCAAATTGAAATCCCCTAAATTATCAATACCAACTCTTCATTTAGAGGTTGAAGAAGCTTTCTCAAAAGTTTCTAGAAATTATGTTTTTAGATTTTTCCCAATGGAAAATATATATTGAGGAGCCAAAATGCCACATTCGAGGAAGAGTTGTTGACAAACATTATAGACACTAAAATTATTCTCCTAATCACTGAACCCTAAGTATCATTGTATCATCCATTTACCATATCATTTATTAACATTTATCATTTATCACATCATTCATTAATTCTCATTTATTAATATTTATTAATCATTTATCACATTTACCATTTACCAATCATTTATTATTAATTATTACTACTTTCAATTATCTATTAATTAGTTAATTAAATTTTATTATTTAATTAATGATAATTAATTATTCATTTTTTAATAAATAAATAAGTAATTCATAATTATCCTCTCATATCTTCTCCATTATCTAGCTTATTCTTCAAATGAGTAACTTCCTCATTAAATTTTTATTAAATATTCATAAATTCATAATTATCTTCTCCAAAAGTTAACTCATTCTTCAAATCAAAAACTTTGTCTTCTCTCATCAGTTAACTCCGTCTTTGAATTATAAACTTCTTCTCATTTGTCCATTTAATAAATTAAATATCTCATTAGTATCCTCTTAAGAGTTCTAAATGGCAATTTTTCCAATTTCAATTGAGTTGACTCCACAACCTATGTAGTTAACTCAAGTCTTCAATCTTATCCCCATCCATCAATTTGTTTTTTCTCAAAGAATCTATAAATACCCTCATTCCTTCATCATTTTATGAATCTCAAATCTTTCTACAAATGTACTTTATCAAAATCTATTATCAATTAAAGTGTTATGTTACTGAGATGCATTCACATTCCTAACAATCAAGTCAACATTACAAGCTTGATTTAAGGTTTGTAGTGAGATTGTTAAATAGAAATTTAATGCTAGTTAGTTTGTGTTTCAAATTATTATTTTTCTTGTTTTACTTTTTCATTGCTTACATATTGGTGAACTTGATGTGCACACACTAACCTACAAACCAATTATGTTGTTTGTAAAGCTTTTTGGTGTTTCTTATTTTGTAGGTTTCTTCTTTTTTAAGGTGATTTTGGAGATCAATTATTTTTAGAAGCATCCCATCTAAGATTGATGCCACGGTTGGTACAAAAAGGCTAAGAAATAAGTTTTGATACATAACACTCTATATTTTAGTGTAGGATAATATTTTAAGTTAAATAAATTACTTTTCAAATACATTATTTGGTAATATGTAGAGTTATACAAATTTGTACTTTTTGTACTGTAATTTAATTGATGCAAATGTTAATTATGTTAATAATTAATTTTATTTCATTCGTTGATTAAAAAACACATTCATAGAGGTTTAATCACTTGGCCAAACTCCTTTCCCTTCCCCCTTGTAATTTTTAAAATCCAACTTGTAGTAAAACACTTGTAACTTTTATAATAATAATCATATTTTCATTTTTTTATAGGTGTTGGAAAGATAGTTTTGAGCCAAACATAGTGCATCAAACCATTGTTTTTAGATCATGCAACACTAAGTAAAATCATTCAAAGTGAGCATTTCATTTTTAATCTTCAAATGAACATAACTTTTACAATGAAATTGTAATGTGATGATTATTTTTTAAATTTATCAGAATTTTATGAATAATCTAATGGTGCAATTGTTTTAGTTTGAAGTATTATATTTTATGTTTCTAGATGATCTTTTAACTCAATGTCCTTCATTGGCCAAAGATTAAAAACATAAAACCATCCTTTTCACAAGCCAAAGAACAAAAAAACATAAAGCTTGTAACTTAGTGGTTTTGCAGGATGACCATAAAAAGATTGTTGTTTATAGACTACCTTTTTGTTTTTGTTTTGTGTACTCATTTTGTGTCATTTTTAAATCATCGATTTTTGGAATTAAAATATAATTGCACACTTCAATTTGGTTAATTAATAGACTAGTGCATTTTAAACTTGAAGGAGTGTGTGTGTGTGTGTGTGGATGCTCTTATTTTGCATGCTTGTGTGAACTTGAGAATCATAAACATCTCTTCTTCCAAAATTTATTTTGAAGAGGCTTGCCTTGGATTTCATCACTAGGGTTATGACCCCAATTATAGTATTCCAATGCAGTATAAAGAGTGAGGGTGAATTGAAAGACACATCTTGGAATTTATAATTTTATTATTTAGGGTAAGCCCCCAAGAACTTTAATACTTGAGGAAGTGAAGAAGAAGGGTAGGTGACCCTATTCTCATGGTTGTTTGGAATCATTACACTTTTCATAATTATGTATTAAGTCTCTCGTTCCCTTATGGTATATCAAGTATTCCCCTAGTCACCTATATAGCCTTGTCTAAGACCTTCAATTGTCCTTGTGGTGTATTGAATGCCAATTAAGCTTGAGAAGTTATTCATAATATGATTTTAGATTGGGGAGATAGAGCTAAAGTTAGGTAGGGGTTTAGCTTCCAAGATAAGAGGTGCATAGGTGGTACATGACCTTGCATTCCCTAACTATCCATTACTTGATAAATAGGATATATCTAGGTCCGCAAGGATTGACACTCCCACATGAACAATTTTAGTATTGTTTATGTTTCTTCTATTTTTTTTTTTTACTTTTAGAATATAAACTCCCTACTTTAAGCCAAACAAGGACCTTATCCTTTGAGCTATATTTTTAAAAATCTTTTTATCTTTTTCTTAGTTTAAGCTTTCAAAAAAAAAAATCTTTAATTATTTGTCTTCAACTCTCGTTAAGGTTTAAATATCAATAATTATCCACCAAGCCTAATAAATCCAGTTAATAAACACTAGGATTAACCATATTTTGCATCCAAATCCAAATATCCACCAACTTATTCAACCAAATCCTACATCCACATCTCGTTTTCCATCCTAATCCAAATATGTTATTATACTTTCATCTTACTTTGACAAGTACCCTATTCATATTGAAAACCCCTTCTCTAATGATGAGGATGATTTCAACCTTGTTGATCACTCAAAATATGACCACTATGATGATAATGAGGGTCTTTTGGATCAATATACAAACCCTAGACTATATTGCATTAAAAAAAATTGTCTCAAGCTCCAATCACCCATCAATCTACCCTCCATACCAAGAAGGTCCATATGCTCTAGTTTCTCATCCATCACTCCATACCAAGAACCTACAAACTCTAGTTTCCCATCCATCAACCCATACCAACAACCCATAAGTGTTAGTTACCCACTCATCTATCCTCAAAACCGACTAATCACTCTTGTATTATTTTAGGTTTAGGCTTGTGATCATCTACTAGCCAAGTATTTTGCTTCTAACCATAATATTTTTATGATGGAGAATATTCTAAGGAGAATATAAGTTGGTTTATAACAACTAGAGATAGAGGTTTCATGAGCATTCAACTACACCCATAGATTATTATGAAACAACCCATCATTATAGTTTCTAGGTTAACTTTGGTGTCCACACTTGTCAATTCATTAAATATATAGCCTATAAGAATGAATCTAGAGACATATTGAAATCTAATACAGGTAAGGATACCCCCCTCATGCATAAGACTACAAATATGCTTGTGTAAAAGGATACTATAACTCCTACCAAAATGTTATTCTCAATGTAGTATGAACATTCCATTTTATACTAACCACTCAAATTTTATATTGATTATTTCATTTGACTTGTGAACAACATGATCATTCATGTTTGTATACTCCCTGAATCATCAAGTATAATTTTTGAGCTTCAATGTTTAAAACACTTCATTATTTGATATAGGATTATTTGGATAGTGACTACTTTAACCATTTTGGTGACATACTCTTGTATTTTTCCAATTTGTAACTACTCTAATAACTACAAATAATGATAAACTAGAGCAAAATTGATTTTATTTCTTCATATTATTATCCTCGTTAGATTCTTTTGTAATGAATTTTTATTTGTGTAGTATAAGAAATTAAGTTTTGTGAGTCTAATGTAGAATTTGGGGTATTGTGCACAAGAAATGTGCACTAAACATAAGGTCAAATGAAGTTATTTCATCATTACCATATCATAGTTTAGATTGACTATGCATAGTACTAATCTATTATTCTATGAGATGACAATAATATAGAAATAGTAATATAACTATATCTTACTAATTAGGATACAAATTTGTTAGCAAGGGTTTCCATACTCAATGGTTTGACAAACCAGTTTGATGGCATGGGATTTCATAAAACTTGTTTTATGATTGTTGTTCATTTGGGTACCTTTTTGATGTATGGAGTTGTTTATGTGCAATCTCCAACATTATTTATAAAATAGGGTAGCACAAAGGATAAAAGGATAATTGAACACTTCACATAGCCACAACAAGCATACAAATCTTTATTATCATATCTATTATAGTGCTAGTGCCCATGCAATCAAATCTTTGTCCCACTAATGAAAAGTATAATTCAAAATGAAAGTGGTATATCATTATTATAGAGAATAAGTGTTGGTATTTATTTGTTCTTTCTATAATTATTGCAACAATGAAAGAAATGAAAATTCTTCAAACAACAAAAGAATATGAATTGGTAGGCATACGCCAAGTGACAATTTCACTAAGCATTTTTTTTGCCGCTTCCATAATACATTCTATTTGGTATTGTTGATGTGTTTACAATTGTAAGCTTACACAAGTTATTTTACGATTGGATTTTTGAGATAGTGAAAATCTTGATAATTAGCTTATTAATTTTTTTTTTGAAGTAAGCAACATTCTTATTTTTATTATTGAAAAACTTTAACAAAAAGTGTTAAAACCTTTATATATCTTAAATGTGAGAATATCTTAAAATAATTGAATAATAAAGATAAAATTATATCTAACCAAAGTATTTGAGTTATAATACATGTATTTTTAACAACTAATAGCATAACCCACACCTATGTTCAAGGCCTATCCATCCAAGTTGAAAATATACATATAAATGCTCCCAAATGGCCATGCCCAACTCCTATCCAGCTTTGCTCAACCCTAGTAATCACATTTTCAACTTTCTTTCTTTACCAAATCTCCACCCAAAATGCCTTTCTAACCCTATCGTGAGGGCTTGCATGTTATTCCTCTTCTTTCTAAGATGAATGGAGATTTTTTTGCAAGGCAATGTGGAGGGATACCACGCTTCATTAATGGTACAGTCATCCTTTATCTTATCCATACCATTTTCCTGTATTTAAGGCTGTCTCCTAGCCATATCAAGGATAAGCAATCCTCCATTAATGCCTTTTTTCTCTT
Source organism: Sequoia sempervirens (assembly GCA_007258455.2). Classification (NCBI taxonomy): domain Eukaryota; kingdom Viridiplantae; phylum Streptophyta; class Pinopsida; order Cupressales; family Cupressaceae; genus Sequoia; species Sequoia sempervirens. Next base: position 11,184 of record VDFB02049004.1, read on the forward strand.
TTTATTTAGTTTTTGACAAAATTGCCACGAGCTTCCTTTTACCCCAATTTCATTTTTTTTTTTTTTAGACTGCAGGAATCGGGTAGCACGACCCCCTATAAACTGCAGTGCGCCTGGTAAACTTTTTAACGTGACCGGCGGCGCTGGCGCGACACGCCCTCCGGTACCACAGGACGGGGGAGACTAGAACTCGTGACCAGCCGAGCCACAACGGAATTACTTAGCCAACCGAGCTAGGGCCCCCACCCTACCCCAATTTCATTTAAGCTTTTCTTTCTTTTTTTAATATTTTATTTCTAACTGAAAGAGAGGTAAAAATTTATTCAAACTAAAACAAAAGAAGTACAAAGTAAGGGCATTACACACCCCTATCAATCTCCACTAAGTGGTCCAAATTTTGTGACAAATCTAGGGGTAAGTGACCTCTATCCACAATGTTCCAATTCTGTAGATGATCAGAGGCCCATTTGGCCAAACAATCCACTACTCTATTCCATTCTCTAGGAATGTGACAGAAAGTAACAGATTCCAAGGAAGCACAAAGATTAAGAATCTGTTTAATAATCAAAGCTAAATGACAACTGACATCTTCTAATTGCTGCTTATTCAACAAAGTCACCACCACCAGAGAATTAGATTCACAAATGATCCTTCTCCACCCAAGAATGCAACCATGCTTCACAACATATAAAATGGCAAGAGCCTCCATTAAATTATTAGTATGCAGACCCTTATAAACATAAAAGATAAACTGAATAGTCTCAGAACTATTTTTCCCAACTCCACCAATACTAGCATGACCAGGATTTCCCTGAGAAGAATCATCCATGTTGATTTTCAACACTCCCCATGGAGGAGGACATCAACGCCCCTCCCTATTTATCTTTCGAAAAGGATGTCTACACCTATTTCTCATGATTTGACCAACACCCTTGGCAACACCACTCTAAAGAGGAAGATTGAGACGATTGCAATAAGCAACATCACCCAGATCCACACCCTAAGCCAAGTCACACTTAGCCATAACAATTTCTCCCAAAGAATGAAGAATTTTCCACCACAAATGTTGGACAACCAACTTCACATCTTGAAAATTTTCGTTATTCCTCTCCAACCGAATATGCCAGATAATAAAGGTCGGTCCAAGAGCCCAAGTAACCTGAAGAAAAGAAGTCTTAACAAGGGCCTTACCTCGCCAAGAAAAAAATGAGTAGTCAAAGAGGAAACATGCCAACAAGCCTAGTTCCACACACCCCACCAGAAGTGCCATATCTCCATAGAGAAGGAACATTGGAAGAAGAGATGAGAGATAGTCTCCTCACTATTACAACACAAAACACACATCAAGGGACCTTGGAACCCATGCTTGCACAAGTTATCCCAATTAAGACACCGATTCTGAACCACCAACCAAATAAAAATATTGCACTTGGGCCAAGAAAATTTGTTCCACACGAGTTTCCACCAAGGAACCTCTGTGTCCCCACACATCTGCTTAACCAACTTCCCATAACTAGTTGAAATAGAGTACTTCCCAGACATATCATTGCTACTCCAAGGCAAGACATCATGCCTCGCCAAGGTATTGCATTTACGCGAGGCTAGAATCTGAGCCAACTCTTGCCTATCCTCCTCTAACCCTCTTGGTGGCTATTCAAAAGAGTGCTTCCATCTAAAACTAGCAGCTAGCCTAAAATTCCAAACAATCTCATAATGCTCAATTGTATTCCAACTCGCAATAGTAAAATGATCACAAAGGGACTGGAGGTAAGGATAAGCAAAAATGATAGCAAGATGACCATCCCAGTTATCCCACCAAAAAAGAGCCCGAGAACCCATATGAAAAATCCAAAATAGCCCATTCTTAACCAACTAAGCCCCCATTTTCAGAGTATGCCAGATCATATATGCTTGTATGTCTTATTTTTATTTCTTTTCTACTCTTGAGTATTTGATCAGGTCAAAGGTGTTGATCCCTAGAGTACGATTATTAATATGGTCAACAAAATTGATGAATTAATTAACTCACTATTGATAAATCCTTATAGAATTTCTAAAAAGAGGTAAAAGGTATATCACTCCTAAGTGTGACAGACTAAGGGTCAAAGTCACAACACACATTCATGGGGTACTCATAGTTAGATGATCTCAAAGATACAAAAGCAAGGTTAAATGACATTAGGATTGTTCTTAAAATAAAGTCGCAAAGTCCATACTGTTGCAGGCTTGTACCTACAAAACCACTCAAGTTTCTCATACAGGTGCCACTACAAGAACATTAGTATCCAGTTAATTCAAAAGAAAACACACATATAAGTGCAACCATCTTGTCAACTAAAAATAGAAACTAATTAGATCACAACATTTTTAATTAACCATCAATTGTAACAATTAATGATCAAAAGTATCAGATCTATAACATTAAACATCAAATCCAAATATTAAAATTCCCGTTTTAGTCCAAATTACATGAAGACATCAAGCATTTAGCATGAACAGAATATTAAATTTGTGAGTGTGACATTATTGAAATTCCAATTTAACCCAATCAATAGGGAGCTCAATTATAATTCAACGTGGAAAGAGAGAGAAACTCATAGATCCATGTATGGTTGAGGAAGAAGCTCCTGAAGTTGAAGATGAAGTTCCAGAAATTACCGTGCAAGGCATATCAATTACCTCTGTTTGCAAATCCAATAAAACTGGTGGAGTGGGTACAACTGAAATTTCGAAATCATATGTCAACATTGACAAAACATTAGACATAGACGGTCTCTTGGTAGGAGAGGCTTGAGTGCAAAGAAGAGCAATGTATATGACTCTTAATATCTGCTTTCGTTCGTTTTCAGACAGAGTCTCTAACTTCAGTTTTGGATCAGCAATGCTCAAGCTCTCATTTCTTTCATATGAATTCCAAGCCTGCAGCAATCAAGAATAGATTTAACATCACCTAGCAATATTGCTAATGAAATGAAATTGATTTTTTATATTTTAAATTGCCTGGGTAAACCTATAGGAACACCATTGGCAGGTCAAAATTATATACAAAATATTCAATTTGCAGATTTCAACTTTAAGAGGTGCCTGAAATTGAATTTCAAGATCTAAAAATCTGTGACATAACTACTTTCTTGCGGGGAAGGCTCAGCAGTCTGTAATCAAATTCTGTGTATCCTTGAAATAAAGGAGTAATGCAAGATTAAATGTGCAATTTTGAATTCAGTTGTGTCTTTTAAGTTAATTTATATTGAACTATATTTCATAAATAATGGTTTAAAACTGTTGGTCTTTCATGTTCTAGTTGACTCTCATTGCTACAAAATACTAGAATTTTTAGGAGGGCATCTCAGAGTTTCTCTTACAATGATATCCCTTTTTTTAATGGAGGTTTTTAAGTTTTATATCAAATCCAGATTCGTTTTTGCAATCCATAAGACTTATGAGCTATAGGCTGAATTTTTTTGGATTACCACTTTTTCTAAAATCTAGAGTTGATTAGTTCTTTCATGTTTTATATATGTATTTTTAATAATATATTAAACTGTTATATAATTTTTTTAGTTGGAATGATTTATTCAAATTTAAATATCAAAGTAAAAGTCTAAGTTCATACATCTTCAGTCAAGAGTCAAAAATTGAGGAGTATTTATTCCACAAAGTCATCCAATGCATGATCCCAGCTTCATCTCTTATTTGTTAACACTTCCAATTTTTTTTACCTTGAAGATGTAATCAAAAGACATGCCTTCCCCTTCACCAATTATATGTAATAAATTAAACTGCAACCTTTTGATATTATATAACATTTAATCAATTAAACAACAATTTTTTAATATCATATATATATATATATATACCATTATTTATAAAAATATAATATAACTTGACTTGACATGACTCAAATGATATAGAAGAAAAAATACCTCTATGAAAAATGTAATTCTTTACCATATTAGGCATATGGAGTTAAAGCCTGAAGTACTGAATTAAGCACTCAAAATTAAATAAATTACACTATCTGGTAGCTTCCCTCTTGAATAAATTTTGAGCTCCTAAATATCTAAATAGGATATTATAGTCCAGGCTCTAGGAAAATTCACCACCAGTAATTCACCAATGGAAAATTCACCATCAATAATTCACCGCAGAAAAATTCACCACCATGACAAATTCACCTCAACTAAAATTCACCACCAGCAATTCACAGAAAAATATTAATGTGATTAATTTTCCGTGGCGGTAAACTGTTGGTGGTGAATTTTACCTGTGATGAATTTATCATGGCGGCGAATTCCCGCGATAAATTGTTTGTGGTGAATTTTCCGTCAGTAAATTGCTAGTGGTGTGCGTATATTCAACCCTAAATAACAATGTTCCATCACCAGAATAACAGCAGCATCTGCCCTTAAGCAGATCATTCTCTAAATGAATGATAGACTTATCCTACTCCAAGATGATCAACATTGGATTGTACTTTTTTAGTTACCTACTTTGACACTTCTACTATGTTGCAGGTAAAATTTTCTTTTGGTACTGTCTACTTTTTCTTGTACAGCTCACTAGAATCACTTTGAGCACTCCTCTTATCTGTACAAATCTGGGTCTACTTGTATAGTCATCCTGGCCTATTTTAGTTATTTACGAACATTAATATATATATTTATATGGAAATTAAAATTAAAATTTTATATTACATTTTGATTCATATTTTATATGTGATTTTGCCTCCAATCGATTAAAATTCCACAAAATGTCCACTAGACTAGTGATAAAGGTCATTTCAATTCATATATTTTTGCATAAATTTAAGAAACATACATACCCACTGTAAAAGAATCTCCATGGGATGCGGAAGTCCAGTATTGTTGCACTTCTTGCCACTTACAACCTCTAGAACAACTACTCCATAGCTATAAACATCTGCTTTTTGTGTTAATTGCCCATGCACAGCATATTCAGGAGCAGTATAACCACTGTGTTTAATAAAGAAAAGTGAGTTTGCTAGATTCTGTAATTCTGAAGTGCTGCAATGCTAACTTATGTCAATAATTAAGAAACGAAGAAATTTTACTTTAGTCCACAAATGGCCAAAGAATGTGAACAGGGCAGTAAGAGTACAACTAGTTTAGAATAGAGAAGAGGAGCACTCTATGCATCTCCAAAGGAAAAGTTGAGGAGTATAGCAAATGGACTACATGGTTCCGCCCACTCTGGTTGTAAGATGTGTCTTATCTTCTGGGAAAAATTTTGCTAGTCCAAAATCTGCTATTTTCGGTTGCAGGTTTTCATCCAGAAGGATGTTGGAAGTTTTGATGTCTCTGTGTACAATGGGAGCGTGAGAATGTTCATGCAAATAGACAAGACCGCTTGCTGTGCCTGTTATTATTTCGAAACGTTCTTTCCATTTGAGAAAAATTCCCCCCTCCCCTGTTTGTTTCCAGAGTTGCAGTCATCATGAAATGAGAGTTATGAAATATTAAGCTTGCCAATCAAATTTTTGATGGAGTGAGTTAATTAATTACCAAACAAATGCTTGTCAAGACTCCTGTTTGGCATAAATTCATAAACTAGATATCGTTCCTGTCCCTTACTGCAACATCCAAGCAAACGAATGAGATTTCTGTGAAGAAAGCAGCTTACAATCTTAATTTCTGTAAGGAATTCCTGCATAGCTTGTGTTGATTGTGTTACAAAGAACTTCTTAACAGCAATCTCTTTTCCATCTGCAAGTATTCCCTGCAAAGAAGTTCATGGCTTATTCGGTAAAACATCTTCAAAAACAACCTAGCAATCTGAACAAGCAAATGGAAGAACATTGAATATCATAGAATGCCAGTGAAGTATGTGTATTTTATATATTAAGGAGAAGTTGTAAAACACCGGAGGATTTACTGGCCTAGAAGAAAGGAAAGAAGGAAACTGTATTAATTTCCACAAGTGAATGAACAAGAAGAAGGACAGTGGTTTACAATAAATTTAAAAAATGAAATATATTAATGGGTCTTTGGTTTGTTGGTGAAGTTAATGGTTTTAAATGAGTCTATTAGAGATCAAGTCTTGCTGACTGCAAGTTCCTCATATCAGAAGAGATGGGATCAGAATTGTGCTTCAAACAAAATTGGTAGAATGGATACCTCTCAGTCACTGACTCAGCCGAAGAGATTTGAACCTAAGACTTGTACTCCCTATTAAATAGAAAAATGATCTCCTAGATGATATACAATACTTAAAAAAAAAAAAACAAAAACAAAAACATAACTAATAAAAAAACACAATAAACTAAAAGATTACAATCCAGAACAAGTAGATGAAAAAACAAAATTAACTCTTAAACAATCTATAGAATTTTAGATAGTTTTATGATACTTTCAAAATGAATGCACCAAGTTCTTAACTAAGGGAAACACATAAAGTTAAAAGAGTACAACCTAGAGCAAGTAGATGAAAAACAAATCATTTTGTTTTCGTATTTTACATAATTTAATCGTACTTTCAAAGTGAAAGCACCAAGTTGTTAACTAATAGACAAACAAAATAAGCTAAAATAGTACAATCCAGAGCAAGTAGATGAAAACCAAAATTAACGCTTTACAAGTACTGAATTTCCCATCCAAACAGCTAGTGGGAATTTAACAGAATAAATCATTTTATTTTTATATTTTACATAGTTTCATAGCACTTTCACATTGGATGCACCAAGTTGTTATTTATGCAGTCTAAGAAAATGGTGAAAAAAATGTGTTCCAGAGATGAGATATCTGTACTAACTAGCAACATTTTACCTTATAAACTTCACCAAAGCCTCCTTCCCCAATTTTGTTTGCAGGACAGAAGCCTTTAGTCGCTTCGTGAAGAACTTCGTAGAAGTAATTGAAGTTAATAATTACAGGTTCTTTTTCGTCAACACCTAAATTTCCACTTCCAAAATGTTAGAGCTGACATGTCAAACGCAACTAACTAATGATCTGATACATTTTCAAGTGCGCACATACCTATAGCTGTACTTGGTTTATCTCTACGTTGCTGTCTGATGCGAAACCTCCAGTAAAATAAAAAGAAGAAACATAGGAGAGCTGCTCCTCCAGTGCTTTCTAACAATATGGGTATTAGTTCCTTGGATTTCCTTCTTCCTCCAGTGGATATTGATGTTGTGTCACATGCTAGATTTGTTCCAGGGTCGACTCCAAGTTGATGACAGTATGTTTTGTAGAAGTCAACCTCTGGGAAATATCTGCGGGGCGATCACATGCCGTACTATCTAGACCTTTTACAGTTTCTATGAAGCCCTGTCCAAAAACAATAGCATTGTGACAGTCAGAATTGATCATCCAATGCCAGAGGGAAGCCTCGAAGGAGATTGTTGAGTTGGTGGATACAAGGTCTGGTTGGTTTAGTAAGTCCAAATTGAGGTAAGTGCCTGCAGGTCCATAGTTGTAATTCCTGTACAAAGACAAATAACTAGTAATACGGTCAATATTACAAGAATTGGAACCTTTCAATCTTGCATGCAATTCTTTCAACATGTAAAAGGATCCAAGTTCCTACAGTGGTGTGTGGATATTCCCTTGTAGATCAGTTTAATCTTTTGGTGTGGATTTACATTTTAACTTATCATTAAATCCTAATGATATAATAGAGAAATCTAAGTTCACAATATAATTGAAATTATATATTTTCCATATAAATCTATTGTGTTTTGTAAAGTTTGAAAGTCTCAGCACAACCATACAAACAGTTGTTATGTTGTTGATGTATATTGGATAACACTTTCTATGTAGAGCTGTGTATTTTAAGAGTTAATTATTGAAATCTTGGCAAAGAAAAAGTAAGAAAGCTAGATGTTTAGAACTTTAGACCCTCATTATTCATATACAGCAAACTGGTATTCATGTTAAAGAAGAGCAAAAATTTAAGTATAGACAAAACTGTCTGTGCAAGTCGCATGTCATTGGACTCTGATTGCATTCAACTTACCAAAAGTTGAAGGTTAATACTGTTTTAACATGGTCAGAAAACATATGGTAGTTCCATAATCCAGTGATAAATCCATAACTTAGGATGAGGGTTGCAATATTTTTCATAGTATCTGCCAATCTATAATAAGATGAAGGGGGCTTTCTTGAAATTTTTAACAATTAGGTAGTTCCATAAATTTTATAGGAGCAGTTGATGGTAAAGATGTTAGCTGAAAATTTTTAGAAAGCTGGTGATCCTTGAAAAATTGCAATTTCCTTTTTTTCTTTTTCAAAAAATCTCCAAAATTAGTGGAAAAATTCACCAGCTCTACTTCATAAATAATGATGATAAAGTCTAAAGGCTCCTATTTTTCAAGATAAGATTCTGATCTACTTTTGCAGCAGTTTTTTTAATAATACCATGGAACCTCTTGCTCCATAATTACAGATCCTAAAGGCCCCTGCATGGACCACCCATAAAGCTAGTGAAGACTATACCTGGGTTTTACCTATCCAGATGACAAATGCTATATAATTATATTCAATCTATGTTCTGCATATATAAATTCTTCTTACCATTGGCCATCAGGCAGTGTTGGTTTTCCCTTTAAATTTGAGATTATTGGACCAAGTTGTAGTTTTTCTTCCATTTGGATGCTTTTTAGATTATAATTTATTGCTTTCCAGAATGCATACATCATTACTTTCATAGCTGATTTAATTGTATGTTAATAGTTGTAAATAATCAAAATAGATCAGTGAACTGTGAAAGCAAGAAAACTCGCCAGCTTAATTGTAATGGACCACGCCCATGATAACTCTTTCCGTCAGCACAGGGGTACAGAATGTTCGTCTCATCACAGTCTATCATACTTGAATCGCTTGAATTGATTGCATTGATATAGCAGAAATCTGTAGTCAAGAGTTCAGAGTCAACAAGATTGGAGCGAAACAGAAGCCTAGCAATCTAGTTTTAAAAGTATTTCAGCCTAATCAAAGGATGTTTACTTAACCAAAATAACATGATCAGCAGAAATGAAAAAAATGTTAGTTCGATCACCTCCAACCAGGAAAACCACATTAGCTAAAAATGCTGCCACTTCTCTCCTGGCAATGTCTGTTGATCCTGTGCTTCCAAAAGCAGAAAAGCTATTTGCTGCAATTATAAATGAATGAACTGTATATAAATCCTTTCCCTCACACTTGTCTGAGGCACCAGACAGAATACTGTTAAATAGATCTATTGCCTTGGTCTCATTAAGAACATTAGATGAGCCTGAGGGGCCATTGGAATTCTCAGCTGTGCATGGACCTTCCCTGCAACCTTCTCCACAGTAAGTTTTGCTGGTTCCACAATATCCATACTGGCTACAACAAAGATCACTGGAACACCCACAATTCTGACCACATGCCACTACCAATAAATCCCATAATAATAAAGCATAAACCCACTCGAGGGAGATTCCAGCAGAGATCTTCATTCTCTATAATGAGATATATAATTCTAATTTATTTTGTACAATCAATTGTGTTTTGTACGCAGAAATGACTTTGGGGCATTAAGTCTAAAAGATGGTATTTATGTCCTGAACTTAAAGTTTAACTAAATGACTTTTGACTACAACAGGTACAATTCTGTCCAACTGGTAAAATAAGAGTTGAACCTAATTTAATGGATTTTAGAAATAATAATATGAAACTTTAATCTGAAACCTCCTGCTTTCAAGATCTAACACCAATAGTCCGTTCTGTTTAGGTATGTACAGCTCATTTTGCAAGCCTTGGACTGATTGTAATCTTTGTCTCTCTTTGAGGGCTTCCTGTTTTGTTTTGACAACCTGTACTGGTATGGTTCATAATTCCTTAATTTTCAATTAAAAAAAATCTAACACCAATAGTCCATTCACCTCTTCACAAAAAGTGCGAATGGTAGTTCTGTTTCTTATCTACACAAAAACGCCATTAGGCGTTAAACAATATTAAAAAGAGCCCACTGTCGTACTTTAATATTATCTACTATGAAACATGCGGGATTTCCTTTTCCTATTAGATACAATATTATCAACCATGAAACATGTGGGATTTCCTTTTCCTATCAGATACTGGGAAACACAAAGAAATGGATCCAGCTGGCCAAACACGGAGCTACAGAAACGTTCTTTGAGGCTCTGTTTATAGATTCAGCAAATTTTTATTTTATTGTTACTCTAGAAGAAAACGGTTCAGGATAATCTGTGAGTCTTAGAATCAAATACATAGAAAATAATGGAAGAGAATTATATTGCAAATAAAACAAATGAATATATAAAAAATATTTTTAGCAATTGTGTTTATTGTGCAATTGACATGTCAATAGGTATTTTTAAAGAATGCTATGCGAATAGACATGAAATATGGAAGAAACACAACCTTTGTTATTTTTTGGCAATGAAAAGTAAGGTGTAAAATGTAGTTAGGAAGGTTTTAGAGCATATTGTTGTTTGAAATGTCTAGTAACAAAAGGTTGTGTTTGTTTTTACATGATCATCTTCTCTTTCTAAGGGAGACATATGCATTGTCTTGCATTTGGGTACCTTGTTGGTAGCTAAAGCTTAGGGAGATGCACACATATGTTAAATATGAATAATGGAAATCAGCTTGATATTGCATGCTTCAAGCATCTGTTCAACTCAATTATACAAGGCAACTCAGTTCCAGAAAAAAGCAAGAATGTGAAGATCCTGAAGATCCTGATACATTTCACTTAATAAAAGTCTAGGTCTATTAGTAATAGTTTGCTCACTTTGTCACATTTGAGGATTTTGAAGTTTTGTCTATAGAGGCCTTTTGGAGCTGAAAATTTCCCTTTAGGTTAGAATTTATTTATGTGTTTAAGTCTGGTGTCACATATGTTCCTTGCAAACTTGGAAATTTTGATCAACCTTGATTAAATTTCTACTCGTAATTGACATTGTGAAGCTTGGAGGGCCAAGGAGACTACTAGATGGACTTGGAAGTATCTTAGGTCAAATTTTGTATTAAGACCATGTCCAAGATCTTAAGGCCATGAATGCATAAACCATAGTGGACCCATACTTGTTTGATAATTAATTGGATTGTATTTTCTTCATCACTTTTGAGGAACTTGCAAATTGGCCTAAGGACCAATAAAGCTTGATAGAGCTTGCTACATATCTACTCTTGATTCCCTTGGGCCACAATCCATGTCACTCCCAAGCCACATGTCAAGCTCTCATTCACGTAAGCACCACCTTAGAATCGTGGGAGAGTAAAATTCCATGGACTTGAGACTACTCATTGAGCTCTATTGCATAGGATTTTAGGGTTCCATGGGGAACACGAGCATGCAACAAAGTGAACATCAAATATGATCCCCCTCTAGAACTTGTTGAATGAAACTCTTAGGGTTTTCAAACATGGTCCCTAAAGACTTAAATTGATATTTTGGAACTCAAACATTTTTCTCAACTTGGTTATCTAGGGTAGTTCAGGTCTACAAGAAACAAGACAAGTGAAAACTAGATGAAAAAATCCTTACAAATTTCACTTAATAAAAGTTCATTTCAAGTTGAGAAGGTTTGGATGTCTACAAACCAAATTTTTACATTAATGAAGTTTATTGATCTTTTTGTATCTAGTGATGTCTTGCATGGTCTCTAGCATGCTTATGCTCTTGTCTATATCTTGGCTCATTGGTAATTTCATGTTTATGGTGACAAGTTTGTTCCACATTTAGAGGTGCTCATGATCTTGGATTTTATTTCAAAGGAGTTTTGCAAGAGGTCTCACATTCATTGGGAAGCTCAAGTCTTGAGTTCTAGAGGAGTTGATGCCAAACATGTGGTGCTCTAGAACATTTTCATTGGTCCTTTAGACCAATTTACAAGATTGTAAGGCAATGCCCATGTTTACTCTAGTGGTCAAATGGGTGCCACAAAAGAATGAGCAAAGATGTATGATATATATTTATGTCACATTGCATGATTTAAAAAGTGTTCTGCAAAAATGATACACTCTTCTTTCTAGAGGGGTGTGCCTATCAATACAATAAAAACATATAAAAATCAAAGACAAGTTATACATTGTTTTGTAATGGAGAAAAAGTGAAACTCTTTAGCTATTTCCACCTTAAATTTTAAATTTTCTACACCACACACTAGATAAGATTATTTATTAGTGTTGTTTCTCTTTTGAACTAAATTCTGCTATTGTAAATATAAAGCTAAAATAAAATACTATCTAGATAATTTTTTCCTTTTCCTACTTAAGCTAATTAAAAGAGAAAGAGAACTGCCCGTTAAAATTGAAAATTATAGAGAATGTAATTGTTGAAATTATACAAAACATAATATATAACCAAAAAGTATATAAGATAAGGGTGATCCCACAAAGTTGGTTTACAATTTCCGGGAGATTCTGATTTTTGCTGAAATCACATATTTTTAGAAAATATAATGATTTAAGCCTTAAAACGTTCCATTTAAAGCATTCCAATTGAAGAGGGTTTGATCAAACTAACCTCAGATCAAACCCCCTTGGATAGAACCCTGCTAGTTTTAAACCATACCTATAACAGAGTCTCTCCTTTACATCTATCAAAATGTTGATAAAAAACCACTTTTGATTTACCTTTTGGGGGATCAAATGATTTCATTTAAAATTTATTTTTTGTAAGTATGTAGTCCTTATTATAATTTTAAATAAATTTAATTTGATTATTATATTTATTTTTTATTTCTTGTGAATGTAGGTTTTTCACTGAAAATCAACCTCTCTGTTCTGCACATGTGGAAAAATAGAAGATTATAATTTTTTTTTTTAAAATATGAGTGTACCAAATATTGAAGTCCTTGATCCAACAAAAAAAAAATTGAATTTCGATACATACAAAAATAGTTGTGTTATACAGTTCACCTATTTCTGAATTGTAATTGGTTTGACTTTGAAACTTGATTAAGGAAAAAATATTCAATAAAACAATATGAAACCAATTGGAAGCACTAGATATCGTAGTTACCTTCATGGAAAAAAAGATGTGTTAGACGGTAAACGTCACTCCTTAAAAATGGTGTTTACTGAAAAAAATAGTTTTTGAAGGAGATGGAAAAAAAAGTGCAATCTGATTCCAAAATTTTTGAAAATAAAATAAAATTAGAATCTACATGCAAAATGTCACAAATCACTAGTTTGCATCATCTTCAAATTCCTCACGGTTTAGCTGCTATAGGTGCCTGAAAGTGAAGATTTAGTTAGAAAAAATTAGTTCAGTGTCTAGTTTGGCAAAAAATTGTAATCCAGTATTGTGGGTTCACCCATAAATACATTGGTATCCAAAGCTAGAACTCTTTCTCTAAGACATGGCCATGATGTGCACATGTCCACCTAATGATTGTAGCCTAGGTTATGTTCCATCATCTAAATCTATTGTAAAACACAAGTTTATGTATGGATATTTGGACTTCCTACATACCAAGGACAAGGCACAAATATAACAACACTTTAGGATATACCAAATATGATAAAAGTGTTAAAATAAAGAAAGGAGATAACAAAATAAAATATAAAGAGAATAGAAGAATAAAACTAATCCTGGATATGCATTAATAATTTTCCAAAACCTATTAAATTAGACAAAGAGGAAGGTTGGGACTACCTAGGAGATTGCTAAGAATGATCAAGCCCCTAGTTTGGTATTTCAACCTTCACAAGCAATCGGTGATAAAAATCAAATGAAAATTGTGTATTCACATAGCCTCTGCACATCTATAATTAGAACAACAAATGAAAATGCTATAGAAATTACTTCTAGGTCCTAGAAGAAGCAATACTCTTGTGTGTATGATTATCAAGTAGAAATGGAAATCCCAACAAGCACCCAAAAAATACCAATAAAATCACAAATTTTGACAAAACAAGAAGGGTCTGTGCAAGATCATGGGGGTCCAAAAAATGGTGATGTGAAAAAAAGACATTTAACTTGCTCAAAAACACGAAAAATCCACTTTGACTTTATCTAGGCTTGGGTAGAAAGTACATAGTGTCAAAGCAAATACCAGATGGAAATGGATATCTGTTAAAATTTTGTTTAGGTTAGATTTTCGAATTTGGTCGGGTTTGGGGCCGACCACTTATTTAATTTAATATATTATAATAATTTTTTAATATATTATAATAACATTTGTATTTTAATATATTTATAATATAGCATGGATATTTAATTTAATACATTATTATAATTTTTTAATTTAATATTATATAATAATATATAATATTATATAATAATATATAATATTATATAATAATATATAATATTATATAATAATATATA
>VDFB02049004.1:25566-45416 GCA_007258455.2 Sequoia sempervirens
AGAGAGCCGGACCAAAGGAATTTTGTTTTAGAAGAGGGAGGTCTCGGCCAGAAGACGTCAACGCAGTTCTAGGACGCCAGCGCGGTGCACTGGCGTCCTGAGTAACAGAGAACTCAGGAACTCAACAGACAAAAATAGGTCCTACTTCCAAACTCAGGAGTAGTCCATATGGGACTATTTGACTAATTAGAAAAACAAATACTGAAGTAAATACAAAGATGCTTGGGGAAAGCTTACCATTTTCTAGACGTTCAAATTTTCACTCCAACCTCCTTTTCGTGACCTACACACAAAAGACCAAGGAGAAAGTTGTTGGGTGGATATGTAGGGGAATGCCTCAGTTAGACCCCACTTTGGTGTTCCTACCTCCACAGACAACTAAGTTGGAAAGGAATGCTAAAGAAGTAGACAAAGTGTGTGGTGAAAGCAATACCCACTCAGGAGTAGAACCCGCACCACGATAAGCGTGTGGTGAAAGCAATACCCGCTCAAGAGTAGAACCCGCACCACAAAGTAGTAAAAAAATGTGTGTAATTAAGGAAAGTGAGAGAGAGAGAGCACTACCCACGGGCCAAGGCCCTCTCCAGAGCACACAGACACACTGCTGAGTGCTTGCTTGAGAGCTACTGCTACTATTGGGGGGACCTCAATCCAGCATGGCTTCGCCTGTGAGTGCACTGCTATCAAAGAAGGAGTCTCAAAGTTGAAGCAAAATGAAGAGAGAGCTAGTGTGATGTCTTCCAACCTTCAAATGAGAGGCAGAAAGAGGTTTTTATACTTGCAAGGGCAACAAAGAATCATTACTTTCAGAGTGTAACCGCCAGGACACATGTCTCAAGGGTTAACCTTCCAGATTATGTGTTTTGAACTCGAGAAATGGATAGGACGCTAGCGCACCGCACAGACGTCTGCGCGCTGTGCATTCATCCAAAGCCTATATTATCGGAAAACGTGTCACCAAGCTTCTATTGCTCAACTACTTGTCCACATGGACTTAGAATCGTGAAATTCTGACCCATGGGATTTTGTCATTAATATCTCAAGGTGCCATAAATGCTAGGCATAAATGTCAAAATATGGAATTTCCCTAGGTGCAATTCTACGATATTACAATTCTAAAGAAATCAAAATGCAAGTAATTTTTAGACTATCGACCAATTGCATTATGTAATACAGTTTACAAAATACTAGTGAAAGTTTTTTCGAATAGATTGAAGAAGGTTCTTGGTTTGTTTATTTTCAAGGAACAAAATGGTTTCACCTCTGGTCGTGAAATAATCGATAGTATCATTACCATTGTAGAAATGGTACACACAATAACATATGAAAGACAAAGAAGCATGATTATAAAATTGGATGTCAGTAAAGCGTATGAATGTGTTCGATGGATTTTTTTGTTAGATGTTTTAACCAAGTTTGGGTTTTCCTCTTAGTGGGTAAGCATGATTCATTTTTGTATCTCTACTCCTAGATATTCAGTGTTAGTAAATGGCTTTGTTTGTGGTTTTTTTGAGGCATCTAATGGTCTCTGGTAGGGAGAACCTCTCTCTCTGCTCTTGTTTTTCACTATGGTTGAAGCAATGGGTAGGCACTTTAGGATGCTAAGGGAGTCCAGACTATGAAAATGAATTTGAATAGCAGAGGATTTAGAACCAGTCACTCACTCTTAGTTTGTTGATGATACGATGCTTTTCAGAGAAGCTTTTGTAAAGGAAGCATAGGTAATAAAGCATGCCTTGGAAAAATACATGTTGGCCTTTGGACATATTCTCAACAAAGATAAATCAAATATTTATTTCTTCAACACTAAAAGTGCAATCAGGAGGAAGGTTGCTGACATTTTTGGATTTTTGATTGCAACTCTCCCATCCAAACATCTTGGCACACCTCTATTTTAGGGTGCTTGTTAGACAGAGCATTGCTCAGAAACTATTGGGAAGTGTAGGACAAATGCAAAAGTGTGGAAAAGTAGGTGGCTAACTCTTGTTGGCCACATTCTGATGATCAAATTCATATTGTTAGTTGTACCAATTTACACCATGTCTTGCTTGGGAAAAACAAATAAAGCGGTTGGTGATATAGAGAGCTTTATGAAAAAAATATTTGGGAAGGTGCTAAAGATACAAAATGAATCCCACTAATCAGCTGGAATACAGTGTGCCAAAATAAAGAATATGATGGGGTGGGTCTTAGATGGATGGAACTTCAGAATTGTGCCTTGGGAGCTAAATTGTGTTGGAAATTATACATAAATCCAAAAAACCAATGGTGTAAGATTATCAAAAAGAAATATATGGATGATAAATTGTTGGAGTGAATTCTTACCATTGCAAATACAAATGGTGGGTCAGTGGTTTGGAAATTTTTGTGGAGCTACATAAACTTAATCATTGATCATCTAACTTGGTAGATAGGAAATGGACGAAGGGAATTTTTTTGGGTCTGATTCATGGAATGGACACACAACTTTGTTTGAGACATTTAGCGATCGAAATTGGCTAGAGGCATTAATAAGAACAAAAGGTAAAGAAGTTGTGAATTATATTACAATAGAAAACGATGTCTAGGGCTCGATGGTGGATTGGGTTGGAAAAGAACATTGCATGATCCCCAAGGAGGACAAGGATCTACTCATAAAATTGTTGACCCCCCGAAGGATTTTGATGACCATGAATGGAGATGAGATAATATGGGTAGGAGCAAAGTCAGGTGAATACTCAGTCAAATTAGGTTACAAATGTAATGTGTCCAAAGGGATCAGGTGGATTGGCTGGTGAAGGTTTGTGGGAAGCGTGGAGTTCTTTCCAAGGCCAAAGCTTTCATGTGGACGACACTCCACAAACACATTTTGATTGGGGACAAACTGCACTCAATTGGTATTCAAGGCCCAAGCCATTGTCCGCTATCCTGCAAACACGACGAGACAGTTAACCACCTCTTATTAAACTGCAAGTAAACTTCCTACTACTAGGATTGGTTATTCCAGTACCTTGGGTGGTCATCTTCTAGATAGGAGGATTTAATGGACTTCATGCGTAGTTGACCGAATGGGTATAAGAAATGTATGTGGGTAGACGTATGGGGGGCTGCTCCTGCGATGGTTGATTAGCAACTGTGGAAGGAGATAAACAAAAGGATCTTTAATGACTCAGAGCAATCCGTGGAAGCTACCATCAAGAAAATTGAAATGAGTTTATGTGAGCAACTAAATTCCAAATGGTGTAGGTCAAAAGGAATAATCTTCACCTATTGGGATAATCAGTTGCAAAAGGATTGGCCTAGTTTAAAACCACCAAACATTGACCCAATGATCTCTAGGCATCTAAGGGCAGATGCGCATTGGGTTCCTCTAGATAAGGACTGCTACAATCTCAATTTCAACAGGGCATCAAAAGGCAATCCAGGGATCTCTAGGATTGGGTGTATAATAAGGAATTGGCATGGCAAGTGCATAGGGGCATTGGCAAGGAACATTGGCATAGCCACCAACAATGAAGCAGAGTTGGAAGCCTTGGCTAGAGGATTGGAGCTATGTGTGGAAATGGGTGTTAAATTGGTGGCTATCGAAGGTGACTCTCAAATCTGTGTCAATGTGGTTGGAAAAATGGGAATTCAAAATTAGAAGCTGAGAAACCATTTGATATGGATCAAACGTTGTCTAGAAAAATTGGAAAGATTTTCTATCACACACATATACAGGGAAGTGAACTCCATTGCTAATTATCAGGAAAACTTAGGAGCTACAATGGAGAGTACTGAAAAGGCAAGAGTATATGAAGAAAGCACACTTAGTGAAGATTTACGAAGGATAATAGAGAAATATGATGAGTGAAACAAAGAAAATTGACATTAGAATGCCATGCCATTTGAATGAAGATGCACTTTCACTGGCTGGTCAGTTGGGCGATTACGTGGTTACGAATGGGGTTGTGGTGGTTATTTTTTGTGGATCCCTAGCTGGATAGGACGATAGGATCCAATGGGGATTTAGTCACATTCTCTTTCATGCGAATGGACCATGAAAATTGCAAGGAGCTTGTACATCTACATGTGGTGGTAGCGAATAGATGAATCGTGAACCTTTGCATCTACCCAAGGAGCTGGTTTACCTAGATTTGAGAATATTTTATGCCACTCTATGTCAACAATTCGACCTTTATAATAATATGCAACCCTCTCTATGGCCATAAGAAGCAGTAGATTGTTTGGTGAAGTGAGTATGGAGAAGAATTTCGACGTGGTGTGCAGGTGCTTGGGCAGAGTTGGGGAGAGGGAGACCATTAACAAATAGTTACGACTCTTGTTTCCCAAGGCACAATAGAAGGAAGTTGATGCGATCAGGAAGGTCGTGGGTGAGGAATTTTAGAGCGGGCCACACACCCACGATGGCATGGTCTTGGATTCGTTCTTTACCAATTATGTGTAGGTCTTGGGTGCTAGCCTATGGGGGGTGCGTGCTAATCTAAGATTCGGGTGAGATGAGTCATTCCTGGTTGTCTACGAGGCAATCAATCAAGTGTCCATTGAACTAGAGGATGGTCTTGCTGTGGGTATTCTGAGTCTCAACCAGGACAGAAAGAAACAAAAGCTTCACAAGGCCTGGAAACTCTTCAAGAATGGGGTTGAGTAGCAGAATAATATAAGCAATTTCATGAAGTTTATTGAAGCCAACCCAAGACTAGTGGAGGAAAATGTAATTGTCAGGCTTGTTGATGTGGTATTGGATACTTGTATCACTTATGTCGTATGGCGCATGTAACTACTTTTTTTTCAAATCAATAGAGGGAGTTGTCCCCTTAGACAACACTTACCTTAAAAAAAATTATAGATGAAATGTTATCTAATTAAATAATTAATATGGAGAGGAAAATTTGATGGATTCATTAAATAATTAAAATTATTTAATTAATGTAGATGAGGATAAATTGATGAATTAATTAAATAATTATTTAATTAATGCGAAGAGGAAAAAGTCATGAATTAATTAAGTAATTAAAATTTATTTAATTAATGTGTGTGAGGGATATTGATGAATTAAATAAATAATTATTTAATTAATGTGGATGAGAGAAAATGATGAATAGCGTGTTATCAATGAGAAATGATGAGATGAAATGCATTAGTCATTTTTAGGTGTCTACACAAACCAAGAAAACAATAAAAAGAAAAATAAAAAAATTAATGACATAAAAATGCATTCATTGTCGACTATAATTGCTTTAGATAGATCCTCTTGATTAAACATTTCATTCCTCTTGTTCTAACCTATTGGTCATGTATTAGATCTAAGTCTAAAGCGAGCTTATGAGATAAGGAGGTATATTTCCTATTTTTGAGGTCTTCCATGAATTGAAAATGAAATTTAATTCATCATACCATTCTTACCACTAGGTCATCCCACAATAATGGGTTCCAAACTTGGGACATCCTGATTTTTGCTTGAAATCACATATATTTTAGAAAAAAATGATGATTTAAGTCTTGAGGGGTTCTATCTAAAGGGTTTTAATTGAAAAAGGCTTAGATAAGACCCCCTAGATCAAACCCTCTTGGATAGAAACCCTCTAGTCTTAAATCATACACACAATGGAGTCTCCTTTGCACCTATCAAAATGCTAACAAAATTCCACTTTTTATTTACCTTTTGAGGGATCAAATAAAGTCATTTAGAAATTGTTTTATAATATAATATAATATATATTATACATAATGTATATTATATTATCATATAATATATATATTGATCGGTAAACACTGCAAGGGGCAACACCCTATATTGATTTCCAAATTTTTTTACAGGAGTAATAGCAGAAAATGCTGGTTGGTCTTTTCTGTATTATTGACCAACCAGACCATCAAGATACCAAAACATGATGGACATACCAAAATCTGGTTGCCATTTCAGTTACTGGCAGACCAAGATTGCAAACTATACACGACGCCATAGACTGTGCTAATTATACCCCACACCCAGGACTGACACAAAAGCTACTAACCATATACTATTGAGGAGATATTTACATTGCACATTGATAAAGAGACCCACCCTGAGAGACTTCAATTCTACGAATACCTTCAAAACTCAAAGATCCTCATCTCCATCATCGGCCTCACACTGCTTCAGGTATGCCTTATAACTGGCGATTGTGGGACAGTCTGGGCCATAGTTCCTGTGAGCCAGATCATTAGCTTTTTATTTTGGGTCCCATTGGTCGTTTTCCTGCCATTCCTCTCCTTCACCCAACCCCCATTCTTGGACATCATCAACATCAAATTCATCCTCAAGCTCCTCATCCTCCGTGTACCTTTTGACCCAACCCCTAGGAAAATTTGTAGTTAGATTCGCAGCTCTGAGGAGGAAGAAGATATTTCTATCCCTTTCTGCCCATACTTTTTCAAAACCTTATGGATCAATGGTGCGAATTAGAGGGAATTTCATAACCTCACGACCTCTCACATGCGTCATATAGTAGTTCTGGGGCATGGGGATGTTCCTTTCATCATCCACGTTGTCTAATGCTACATCAATCTCACCCAATCATGTATGAACAAAAATCATCTGGGTCAATTTTTTACCTAGTGCCTTGGAAATTCCCATGTGAAGGAGAACTGCAAGAAACATTGCTTGTATCTCTGTGTTGGCTCTCGCTCTGTGGTAGACATTCAGGAATTCCAGACCCAACAAGCACTTAGTGGCCATTAGGATGAGCAGATGTGAGGATTGAAGAAGACCTTATAGCCATTTGTCTGTGATTTCCCTGAGAAAAGCCTGCATTTGTTTGTTCGTTTCCAAAGCCAATGGCGTCTCCATTGCTCTCCTTTCTCCACACCTTCCAAAAACTTCTACTCTATACTAGTTAGGTGCCTTTGTGATAGAAAATGCTATGAATGCCTTTGTAAGCTACTTGCTTAACTGCACATGAGAGCTAATGTACAGAGCACAGCCTACATGCGTGACAAAATACAGCTACGAATGTGAAGAGTACTCATTCCCAGAGATGAAATTAATGCAATAGCCGACGTCCTTATGGGGGAATCATTTCCACTATTTAGCTTTTTGAATTATGATTGTGGCGAAATCCCATGTCTTGTCAAGAATGACATGAGAGAGTGTCCTTGCCTTCCATAGGCTTTGGGGCCGCCAAAGCAATTACCGGTGTCAAAAATTTCCAATAGAGTTTCCTAGTCCTTAATCCTTCGAAATCCTAGTTGGCCAATGTTGAGGCAACTTTTGCCAGATCATCTACTTTGGAGTTACCTTCCCTGTATATGTGACTAACTTTGAAGGCTGCAAAGCTGTCTGGCAATTCCTTGATCTGCTGTAGCAAATGATTTAATTTCCAATTAGGAGTGGATCCTTTACGAATTGCATTGATAGTAATTAGAGAGTCTCCTTCCAAGTGAATCTGACTAAAGTTTAGCTCTCTACCTAGCTGCAAGCCAATTGCTGCTGCTCTGAATTCTGCCTCATTGTTTGTGCATCTACCCAAAAAAACTGATTTCACTGCAAGCACCTTGCTATCAAAGTCCCGTGCTATACAACTAGCCCTGCCCAGGCCAGGGTTGCCTTGTGCAGCGCCATCAAAATTGATTTTTAACAACCCTGGATCAGGGGCTTGCCACCTAGTCTCCTCTCTTGATGCTTTTTTGGATTGAAGGGAGCTACTCCCACTCAGTGTGGGTGGTTTAAGACCCAAAAAGCGTTTGATCAAAGTGTCATCCCATCTAATAAAAACGTTGTGTTTAGCTTCCTAACATCTAGCAACCTCATTGACCAGTTCCACTATTGCTCTTTCAATTTTGTCCCATAGTTTGTCCTTGTTCAATTCCTTTCCTTGAAAGATTCTTTGGTTCCTTTCCTTCCATAGTTCCCATATTACTATGGATGGGGAGATTCGCCAGATGCTGTTAAACACTGCTTTGCTACTTTTTTGAGGCCACATCTTAAACCAGGTTGCAAGATCATCCGACATTGGACAATGAAAATTAAGCTTATTTCTCACATGATTCCAACATTCTGATGCATAGGGATAGGACAACAACAAGTGGTCTACCGTTTCCAAGTGAGCTTTGCAAAGACAACACCTCCCCGGGCCTTGTATTCCAAATTTAGCCAATCTGTCCTCTGTGAGGATTCTTTTTTGGATTTCCAGCCATGCAAAAACTCCTGCCTTAGGAAGGCAGTTGTTTCCCCAGAAAAAGTTTGCTTGGCCAATCCTGATGAGCTATTGCTATTTCCTTGGCCTTATATCCTAGCTTCACCTTATAGGACCCATTAGTAGATCCACACCACCTGATCTGGTTCTTCCCATTAGATGGGACAAAGAATCTTTCTTTGAGGATTTTGGACAAAAATTCTTTCTGGGGCTGTGGGGCATTGAGGGTTTGAAGATCATGCCAAACCCAACATGAGCTTCCTTGTTTAGGGATCTTCACACCATAATTGGCAACCTTGTTACCCCATAATCTAATAGTTTCCTCTTTTATCTCCTCCAAGCCCTGAATGTCACCAATTGGTGCTTTCCCACCCCAAGAGTCATGCCAAAAGGAAGCACTATTACCATCTCAGACTTCCCATGCGACATGATTGGATATAATGTCTCTACATTCAAGTATGAAATTACAGATTGCAGAACCTCTTGAGGGATTCAATACTGTAAGGATTCTATTTGGGTCATCTGGGTCAAGATACTTTCTTGTCAATACTCTAACTCATTTATGATTTCCTTTAGTGTGGATGTCCCAAACTAATTTGGAACCCATGGCCTGATTCATGAGGGGTAGTTGGCATAACCCTGTACCTCCCACTTTCTTGGGAAGGAAGATCTTGTCCCATGCCAAAAAAGGAAATTTGTTTTGCTCCCCTGTACCACTCCAAAAGAACCTCCTGAAGATTTGAGTGAGAGCATCTTCAGTAGCTTTGGGGAGCTTAAGACAAGACATCAAGTATACTGGGATTGTTGATAATATAGATTTAACTAGCAAGAGTCTACCAGCTGATGAGAGCCATTTACCTTTCCAAGTGCTCAGCTTGTTCTTGCAGCTTCTAATTAAATTTTCCCAGTAACAATTTTTGTTAATGCCTGTGAATAATGGGATTTCAAAATAGCGACCTGGTAGGGAGGCAACTTTCAAATTTAGGATCCTTGCAATATCCCTTTGTAGACTTGGCTAAGTATTTAAAAAGAAAATCTCTGATTTGTCCCAGTTGATGTTTTGATCTGATGCTCTACAATAGGTATCTAGAATTTTGTTGATCATTCTTGCTTCCCTCCGACTTGCTTCACCCATTAGAACTGTGTCGTCTGCAAATTGTAAGTGAGTTGAAGGTTCCATTCCATTTGCAACATGAATTTCTTTCCATTTACCTTCCTCTCTTAGTCTTTTGATCCCCCTCCCTAGTACTTCTGCCATGATTATGAACATAAATGGGGATAATGGGTCTACCTGCCTAAGACCCTTAGATGAAGAGAAGAAACCATTTGTTGTGCAATTAACCAGTATTGAGAACTTCAGGGTTGAAATGCAACTGCTAACCCAATTTATCTAGTTTGGGCTAAAGCCAAATCTGCCTAATACTTCCAGAAGGAAACCCTTGTCTACCATATCATATGCTCTGAGAATGTATAAATTTAGGAGCATGCATGCCTCCTTATTTTTCCTGACTGTGTGGATTGTTTCATGGGCTATAATGATGCCTTCCACTATGGATCGACCTAGAGCAAAGCCATTTTTTTCTTCAGAAATAACCTCCTTGAGCACATTCTTGAGTCTGTTAGCAATTATCTTTGTTACCACTTTGTACACAATGTTGCATAGGGAAATAGGCCTGAAATAACTCATAGATTGAGGGACTTTCTTTTTAGGAATTAGTGCCAAGAAGGTGTGGTTTATCGCCCCTAGCATAGTCATTTTCTTTCTGGATTCTTCAACAGCTGCACCAAGGTCTTCTCCAACTATATCCCAAAAGTTTTGGAAGAAGCTAGTAGGGAAGCCATCTGGACCTGGGGCCTTGTCTAGATTCATTTGAAAAATTGCCTCTTTGACTTCTGCTAGGGATACTTTTTGATAGAGAAATTTTTTTTGGGTCTTTGAAATGATGGATGGAATTGCGCCCAATAAATAGTCCCTGTCACTCCTATTAACGAGGGTTTCCTTGTTTAATAGGGATTCAAAGAAAGTGACAACCTCTTTGTTGACTTCTTCAATTGATTGAGTTTTATCACCATTGGCTTTTTTGATTTCTAGGATCCTCTTGCTGTTGTTATTTGCTATTGTTGATCTGTGATTTTTTTTTGTGTTTTTGTCCCCTTCTTTTAGCCAAACTTCCCTTGATTTTTGATGCTAGTAGCATTCCTCCCGCTTGAGAATTTCAGCCAGTTCTTCTTTTAGATTTTTTTTCATTCTCAAAGTTTACAAAATCCATGCCCTTGTCTATCACATAATCATTGAGGGTGCGGATTTCTTGTTCTATTCTTGCTTTCTCCTGGAAGATGTTTTGTGGTGGCTTCTGTTCCATTCTTTCAGCTTCACTTTTATATAACTTAGTTTTTTGCTTACTTTGAAAAGATCTATTTCTCCGCTGAGCTTCACTTCATTCCACCAAGTTTTAATTAAATCTGGTAGTCAGTTATCTCTTAGCCACATATATTCAAATTTGAATGGGCAGCTTTTAGGAGCTTCAATAGGGCCAAAGGAGAGTTGGACTGGGAAATGATTCGAACTAGTGAAGGGAATGATTTGTGCATCATGTGATCCCTCCAGCTCCCCCCAGTTGCCCCATAAGAGGAATCTGTCAAGCCTTTCTGCAATGTTAGTGAAACCTTTTCTCCTATTGGACCAGGTATATATTCAATTCCTTGCTTGTATATCCAAGAACTCTTGAAAGTCTCTTTGAACAGCCGTAGGTCTCCCTAACCCCCTTTGTTTTTCTGTGTTTTATAGAGTGGCATTGAAGTCCCCTGCTATAATCCCTTTCTCTGACCTTTTGCTTTCTACTATTCTAGAAATAATGTCCCATAGTCTCTTTTTACCTTTAGTGGAGATTAGGCCATAGACATTAATGTAGAAGAAAGAAAGGTTTCTTTTGATGTCTTTAAATCTGATTGTTTGCCAATTCTCAGCTTCTGCATCTACTATCACTACCATTGAGAGAGGGTTCCATATAGCCCCCAGACCTCCAGACACCCCTGATGCCTCCAGGAGTTTTCCATTCCATTGTTTCCATCTGTCCAACCTTCTACTACCTTCCTCCTTATTCCACTTTGTTTCTTGCAAGAGCACCACATTTGCATTTGATTGGTCAATTTGGAACTTGACCATGTGCCATTTGTTAGGGGTGTTAACGCCCCTGACATTCTAGGTAATAACCCTCATTCTACCGAGGGAAGGATACTCTCCTTCCCTATTATCAGTTTCTTTTTCCCTAGGGCATTACCAGCCAACACAAGCTTTGTCTTGTTTGATTTTCTTCCCCTGCTTGAATTTTTCTTAATGTTAGGGCCTTTAAGCTTTGATTCTGACTATTGCAACTATCTAACTTCCAATAATTATCCTTCTTCCACATCCTCCCAGAGCTCACCTGCCTCATCTGTGAGTTGCTCACTTTCCTCTCCATCTGATTGTTGGTCCTCGTCTTCTACTTCAGTCTAGGGGGAAACTGGATTTGCTAGCACGCTTTGGGAGATCATTTGTGGTGGGGGTATAGGAGGGAGAAGGGACCGATCACTATTAACACCACTTATAGATAATTCCTTCAAGTTGTTTTGAATCACTTTTTGGCGAAGTTGAGTGTCTTCCATAAGGGCAATGAGGGCTTGTTCAGCCTAGATATTTTCTTTATGGGGGTTTCCAGCTTCCTTAGCTGGGGAAAGTAGGTGATCCACTGAAAGGGCATTGTTTTCTTCTCTAGTTGGCTCGACTGTCCCCATTTTTGACCTGCCCACATCGTTAGTATGCCTTGGGGACACATCCGTTGAAACTTCTTGAATGATATCGAATGCATTGTCTGTTATTGGCTTTTTTGAGGTGCTCTCCTAAAGTGACTTCCTAAAGAAGCAATTTTTTGTTCCTGAACCCTCCCAAACTTTGATTTCTTACTGCCAGCTTCAAAATTTTGTTAATATCTCAAGTGTTTTATATATCCCAACCCCTACATCTATTTCAACCAGGACATAGGTTTCTGATCCACCTATTCTGTTGATGAAGTCTTCATCCACTCTAATACATACTCCTAGGGCATCACCCAATCTTGTCATAGCATCAAAATTCCAAAATTTTGATGGTAGATCTACTAGCTTAATCCAGGTCAGGATTTGGGTCAATTGGTGATTCCATGGGTCAAAGCTAGCTTGCCAACTTTTGTGTAGTAAAACTAGTGTCCATTCATAAACAAAGGGTCCCCTTCTAGGATTTCCAATTTCAGATTTAAATCTATACATTCTATCAAAAAGAAGGAATTCAAAAGGGGGGTAATACTTACCCGGTCTGGATATTTGTTCATCCACCAAGCTTTGATCTCCTCATTCGAGTGGGCTGGGTTAGTCCATTTTGTAAAAAGGGCGTGGTCCGATAGCCTCACCACCCTTTTTTCTATCAGTTTTGCTGGCATTTGAAATTTTTTATGACCTCTAGGCTACATTTTTGTGCACTGGAATGTTCAAGATTGGGAATCTTTGCGATTCAGTTTTCTTTGGATAAGATTGCGATCTCTCTTATTCATTCTTCTGCCAAATTCAAACTCCTCTCCAATAGGTTGAGTTGTCTTCACGAAGGCATTCTGATCAAAATTGATTGGATTTTTCTTCTGCCATACTTTGCTGATGTGATTCTGAGGGTTTCCTCCTTTGGAATTCCACTTGGTGGCCCTATTTGTTTACCTTTTGGATCCCCTTCCCGGAGTGACCCACGCCTACTCCTATATTCTGGTCTTTCTGATGAGTTCCAGTTGACGTCCAGAGGAATTTGTTTTTGCTCAGTTGGTCTGTCATGCCCACTCCAAAATTGATTCTTCCTGTATTGGGGATGGCATTTGTCCACCCAACCTCCATTTTCAAAAACCCACTAAGGAGTATGTCCTGGATTCTATTGATCTGCTGCACCACCATCCTTTCTGAGAGGCTCGACTCCTTCCACTAGTTCAGAATCGCCCCAGCGAATATGCGAACTGCCTGTAGATATTTGCACATCCTCGCTTGCTCGCACCATTCTATAATATAATGTATATTATACATAATATAATGTATATTATATTATAATATAATATATGTAATATATTATATAATATAATTTTATATTATTTAATATCAAATGATAAATGATTACTTACTGTGAACCCTCAATCTAGGTACCTGCAAAACAACATGATTAAACAAGTTAAACAAGGAAATGCAAGCCTAAACATGGATTCCCCATGAGATTCATTAACATAGCTCAAATTAGGAAGAAAATAATGAAGAACACAAAATAAATCACAAAATAAAGATTGAATCCTAATTAAGCATGCAAACTCTCAATCCCATGGGGGAATTGGTGCCAATTTGATGTGAAAATTTGGCGCTTTCCCAATCCCTAAGATGCAAGATTCGATATGTAGACTTGATGATGAACTTTGATCCACTTTTGATGATGAATGATGAAGACTCCAAGCCAAATCTGCAAAAAAGCCTAACTAAGAACTCAAATGATGGATGAGAATTGCTAAGTATTTTAGCATGGTAACTTTGCTTGGAATGTGGATGATGAAATAAGGATATGAGCTCTTTATTTATAGAATGCCAAGATGGATGAATGTCCAAAATAGAGCAATGTGGGACTAACATTCATCCAATGGCATGATGCCACTTGTCAAGCTATGAATGGGTGGAGGATGTGCAAGATTTGGGGAATGTGCCAATAAATGCATGAATTTGAAATTCAAATTTGTTGAAATGACTTGAAAGGGGGGAAGAAAGAAAGCATTAAATGCCACTTGGCTCAAGGCAAAGGACATGTAAGAAATCTTAAATGCCTTGTTGGAAGGACTTATTCCCACTTGGATTTTGAATTCAAATTAGGGGAATATTCCTTAAAAGATGCCTTGTTGAAGGAAAATAGAAATTTAATAAATCAAATAAGTCTATTTTCATGTGCAAGTTGCAAAATCTAGAGGATTTGAGTGATTAAGACTAGCATTAATCATGATTTGATTAATTTAAATGATGTTAGTTGATTTGACCATTTTGACTTAGATTTTAGGATTTAAATAACTCAAAAATGAGAAAAGAATGATTTAGACTTAGTTAAATAAATATTTATGATTTATTTAACCAAAGGGGGTGATGTTAGATTAAATTAGATAAATGCTTGATTTATTTAATTTAATTAGATTAACTTTAGAGATTTAATCAAATAATATAGATTATTTAATTAAATAAAGATAAGAAGATGAAATGACCTAGCTAATTACACAGAGACAATGATTTAATTAAATTGAGGGATTTATTTAATTAAAAGGGGAATTATGATGAATTTAATCAAATAAGGCTATTTGATTAAATGGTTAGATAGAGGGATAATTCAGGATGAAGCGATGTTAGTAGATCAGGATCGAGTGTGCGATATCAATCTGTATATTTTCGATGTCTACACTTACATTTCAAAATATACCACCAATATCTATATGGTCGGGTCTCTCAAACCTAACCATATATTAAAAAATTACATAAAGGAAACAAATATCTGTTTCGAAATGAATATCCGTTTTGGAACGGATATTCGTTTCTTGTTTTATAAAATCAAAACCAAACAACCCGAGAGCTCATTTTTGTAGAGTCCCGTGGGTTTTCTATTCCACAACTCGGATATTCATTCGCAGGTGAATTTTCTTGCTCAAATCAATCAAATTTGAAAGGTATTTTTGGATTTTAATGTTTTTCTTCAATTTATATTAGTTTTGCATTATTTTTTTTGTGAATTTTAGTCAAAAATAGGATATTTGATAAGTGTTTTATTGCATTAAAATGATTGTTAATTTTGAATTTTTTTTATCAATTAACAAGCTTAAAATGGCTAATCCCAACCCTGCTCAACATGAAAACCCTAACCTCACTCAAGATAAAAACCCTCTAAATCCTCCTTCACCACAACCATTATTTCCAAACCAAAACATACCAACAATACATGAATCTATTCATAGAAATTTAGATCAATTGAGAAATGTCTGTTGAATCTATGAGACACTCACTGAGCTACCAGACATGAAAAACACTTTAGAAACAATAATTTCAAATGTTGAAACTTTGGCAAATCAATACAATATATTTGAATAGTGGCGAGAGGAAGAAAGAAAATTTTATGCCAATGGGTTATCATATGATGAGGTGAGGGCACTTGATATTGAAAAATCCCAATTAGCCCAGTTATTCATCGATCATAGAACAAGATAGCTTGTTAATGTGTGGAAGCCAAAATTTTCAATTAAATGGTGCACACATGAAGGCATATTAGATAATTTATGGAGATGTTGGTGGATGGTTTTTGATAAACCACCCAACAACAATCTTGACATCCCTCAGTATTATTACACAGGTAATTGGTAAAATATTGGATGTATTAACAATGAGCAATGTGCTCAATAAATAATTTACAAGATGTTACAGGATAAGATCAAACACGATCTTATCTCAGGAAAAAGTAGGAAGTTTCTAAAAGAAACTTCAGATAAGATCTCAAACAACAAAGACGATCTTATCTAGATATTTTACAATATTTTACATAGTTGAGCATTAATAAATAAATAAAGAATATTATTTTAATAGCCTCCCTTAATGCTCAATCTATCAACTACACCAAGATGCCCCCTGAATTTTACAAACTTATATGTACTGAGCGACTTGGTGAGAATGTCTACTGTTTGATCCTCTGTTAGAACATACAACAACTGAACTGATCCATCTTCAACCAGCTTTTGAATGAAATAACAGTGAGTTTCCACATGCTTGGTTCGCTCATGGAAGACCAGATTCTTGGCAAGTTTGAGAACTCCCTGATTATCACAGAACAAGGGAGTCAGACCTGCTTGAGATATTTGCATATCCACAAGCATCCGGGGAAGCCAAACTGCCTCACATGCTGCTTTTATTGCTCCCTGATACTCTACTTTTGTCGAGGAGAGAGCCACTGCATGCTGCTTCTTACTAGTCCATGTGACTACACTGGATCCCAAACTGAACACATATCCAGATGTAGATTTCCTATCATCAACTGAACCTGCCCAATCTGAATATGTGAACCCACTGAGTGTAGGATCGTGACTCCGAGTGTACAAGAGTCCAAAATTAGTAGTGCCCTTCACATAACGCAGCACACGCTTCGCTACTACCCAATGATCAGCCTTGGGGGATGTCATGAAGCGTGATATGTAGCTCACTGCAAAACTCAAGTCAGGTCTAGTAGCAGCAAGATAGATGAGGCTACCCACTAGTTGCCTAAACAATGATTCATCTACCATAGGTGAATTAGACTTAGCTGACAACTTAAGCCCTTTTTCCATGGGTGTAGAGGCAGGTTTGCAATCCTGCATTCGAAACTTATCCAAAAGACTTCGAGCATACTTGGACTAGGAGATGAAAATGCTGCTCTCTGTCTGCCAAACCTCAACACCTAAACAATAATGCAGGAGGCCCAAGTCTGTCATGTCAAAATTTTTGCACAAGTCCTGTTTGATCTCAGTGATCAAATGTGCCGAACTGCCAGTAATGATCAAGTCATCCACATAGACAACAATAAGCAGGATCTCATTACCAGTATTCTTGACATACAGGTTTGAGTGAGATGGACTCCTCTGAAAGCCATGATCTGTGAGGTACGTGTCAATCTTGATATACCAAGCCGGAGGAGCCTGCTTCAGGCCGTAGAGTGCTTTGACCAATCTGCACACCTTTTGTTCTTGACCAGCAACTTTGAAACCTGGAGGCTGCATCATGTATACTTCCTCCTTCAACTCACCATTGAGGAAAGCACTCTTCACATCCATCTGATGGACCTTCCAACCAAATTGGGCTGCTAAGGCAAGGACGAGCCGTATGGTACTCATTTTGGCTGTAGGAGCAAAGGTCTCCTCGTAGTCAATGCCTTCTTTCTATGAGAAACCTCATGCAACTAGATGAGCTTTGTACTTATCAAGGGTTCTGTTAGCTTTGTACTTTACCTTGTACACCCATTTGCAACTAATGGGCTTCTTCCCTGGAGGAAGATCAAAAAGGACCCAAGTGTGATTCTTCTGAAGACTCTGGTATTCAGATTCCATCGCCTTTTCCCACTCAGGTATCCCTTTTGCCTGTAAATATGTTTGAGGCTCATAAACACTATGAATGTTAGCCATGAGAGCAAAATTCACTGTAGACTGTTGTTTGCTCTTATTTTTGGAGGATCTAATCTCAATGAGCTCATCAGCACAAAGATCACTGATAGTCTTAGCCCACCATTTCGACCGGAGAGTAGAAGTGCCAACATCAGATGTAACAGGAGGAGCTAGATCTGGCTGTGGATCTGGAACAGGTTCAAAAGGGTGATTTTCATTACCATCTGGAGGAAACTCAGGTTGAGCATCATCAAAGACTAGGTCTTCATCATCCCTCCCATCAGGTGAACCTAATGGAAGTCGGACGCCCACATCAAGAGCCTGTAGAGACTGATCCTCTGAATGTTGAACAGGTGAAGAAGACTGAAATGGACCTCGTTCCTCATCAAAGACAACATCTTGACTGAAGATAAGACGATCAGTGTCTATATCAATCAGCCTGTATGCCTTGTGGTTGTCACTGTACCCTGTGAACATTAGTTTCTGGCTCTTGGAGTCCAGCTTAGAGCGCTTGGCCTCTGGAATCCAAACATATACAAGAGAGCCGAAAACCTTCAAATGACTGATCCTGGGTTTGCGACCAGTCCAAACTTCCTCAGGAGTCTTCCCCTTAACAACATGAGTGGGTGACCTATTAAGGAGATAGACTGAAGTATTGACTACTTCTGCCCAAAACTTGGTAGGAACACTCCTATGTTGCAACATGGAGCGAGCCATCTTAATAATCATACGATTGCGCCGCTCTACAACACCGTTTTGCTGAGGAGTGTAGGGTGTGGTCAACTGACGTTTTATCCCATGAGTATCACAGAAGTTGGAGAATGCACTAGAACAAAATTCCCCCCCATTATTTGACCTAAGAGTTATGATACAAGAACCAGACTCTTTTTCTACCAAGGCCTTAAACTTCTGAAATACAATAAAAACTTATGATTTCTGCTTAAGAAAGTACACCCACATTTTCCTACTATAATCATCAACAAAAAGTAGAAAGTACTTGCAACCAGTTACAGAAGAAGTAGACATAGGCCCACAAATATCAGCATGAACTAATTGAAGTACCTTAGAAGCTCGCTAAGAGTCGCCATCCTTGAACGGTGTGCGATGCTGCTTCCCAGCCTGACAAGCACCACAAACACCCTGATGCTGAATCTAAATGTCAGGTAAGCCATCTAAAAGTCCCTCCCTAGCAAGCTGAGAGAGATAGTGCACGTTCAAGTGCCCATACCGCTGGTGCCAAAGACTGGTGACAGCTGAATTTTTGGCTGCCAAGGCTAACTCCAGAGAATCACCTGTGTCCACAAGCCTGTAAAGGCCATGATCCTCTATCCCAACGGCCACCGTTGTGCGAGTCTCACGATCTACAATTGAACATCTGTGCGAGCTGAACACCACATCCATCTAGGGAGAATGCTGCATTATCTGACTGACTGAGAGAAGGTTGAACTCTATATCAGGTACATAATACACATCGAGGAATATGAGATCCCTCCTGCTAGACTGAACCTGAACAGTGCTTATGCCGACAACTGTGTATTCCTCGCCTCCTCCAAAAATCACTGAGTCAGTGTAAGGGGAAAAGTTTGTGAACCAGTCATGCCTATGTGACAAATGACGCGAGGCACCAGAATCTATGTACCAAGCAGAGGATTTGACATGGTCTGCTGGCCTTTTTGCCATGAGTGCATAAAAGGCAGATTCCTTCTGCTTAGAATGCACTCTAGCATCAGATTATTTAAACTGGCCATCTTCACGCTTTTCGAGGCACAAAAAATAAGGTACTGAGAAGACACTGATGCATGAAACTCGAGGCATGAATTCCAATGCAAAAAATAGAGGCAGATTCAGGTACAGACTGCAGAAAGTATAATGTACGAATGGCACAAAATTTGAGGCACAAAAAATGATACACCCAGAAAATTCGGAGACCAACCCAGTTGAGCTCTAAAAAAACCCACCAAGAATCTGGAATTGAAAAAAATTTCCACCTTCAAAAAAGGGTTAAAACCCTAGCCGAAGTTGCAGAATGCCCTAGGCGGCCATAAAAGCTTATAAAAATTGTAGAAATGAGCTTGAATCTGCACAAAAATTTGACAAAAAAAATGCCAAACCCTAGGTGACTAGGAGTGAAGACAAAAATGACCACTTTTAGCTCAAAAAAGGGGCCCAAAGACATCTGCAAAAAATGTGCACAGATACCTTCAATCCGCACCCAATAGAGAAGAAAAACGCAGGCATACTATGGGTTGCAAAACGCGTCCTTCAGATCCTAAACGCGCCTAAAAAATCCACTGAAATCTTGAGACAGATAGAAGCAAAACGTGGAGGAAGAGATCGCACGGGCAATAGAGAGGCGCGAACTCTGAAGGACTTCTCTAGAGAGCTTGGGATTTGTAGATTCCCAGGAAGAAACACAGTCAGAGAACTAAAAACGTGCCCTTAAGAATTTCGGATTATGGTTCTGAATGACCCATGAAATTCACAAACAAAAAACCCTTTCAAGTTTTTT
>VDFB02049004.1:45436-71948 GCA_007258455.2 Sequoia sempervirens
TACTCACAGAAAAATCTTCGATATTCAAAGATTTTTGAGAATTTTTAATTCAAAAAATTCAAGAAAAATCTTAAACGATATTTTTATTTTTATGAATTAAAAATTTACTTTTGAGCAATCTGGCTCTGATACCATATTACATAGGTAATTGGTAAAATATTGGATGTATTAACAATGAGCAATGTGCTCAATAAATAATTTACAAGATGTTATAGGATAAGATCGAACACGATCTTATCTAAGGAAAATGCAGGAAGTTTCTAAAAGAAACTTCAGATAAGATCTTGAACAACAAAGACGATCTTATCTAGATATTTTACAATATTTTACATAGTTGAGCATTAATAAATAAATAAAGAATATTATTTTAATAAGTATTTTCTCTGAAAATTATATGCTGAGTTTGTCCTGGGGAGGCATGTCAATTACTTTGACATGTGATATTTCCAAGGTGTTGGTAGAGGGATGCCACAAGATAGACCTAGAGCACGCCGAGTCACCCCAGTTTTTCTAACTTTTCCTATTGTTGCCCCGACTCCACTACCTTACCCTGAGATTGCTTTAGATGCAGGGACTCAAAGCATTTATGCCTTACATTCATTGAGTGATCATTTGGTCACGCAGAGCCATCATGTTGCACAACCATTTGAAAGTGCATTCCATCATGATGGTGATGCACCTGATACATCCCAACATGATGGTGGTGCACCTGCTGCATCAAATCTAACTAGTAAACCGCCATTAGCTCCGACTGGTACATTGTCCTCTTCGACACATATTTATGTGCCCCATTACTACATGATGTGCAACAATTTATGTTTGGGTCCTCTTTGACGATTCATTGAGGCTCCCATAGACACATCCAACTATGAGGTTTAGGATATGTCAGATGGAGGAGTTGATAGAGCATGGAGTGGACCATTTTCAAGAGAGACATTGGATTCCAGGGACAATGTGGGAGCATCGATAAGAATTAAAGTAGTTTCATAGTGTGTTTTATCTAAATTATTTCATATTTTATAAAAGATATTTGTACTAATATATGTTTATGTGTTGGAATCTTTAATAGTTGCTGATAGAGGACCAAATTTCCCAAGTATAGGAGGCTACAAAATCAACCATTTCATTTGGCCTAGAGAATTAGTATACGGTATTATTTAAATTGTTATTTAGATGTTAATTTTTGATGAGGGTGCTAGCCCGAGACACAAAAAATCATGCACAACACAAAGAGTTATTTGATTAAGAAATAGGAAAATCTTACATGCAGAGGATCTCAAATTCTTGAGCTCTACAATCATGCAAGCTACAAAAACTACAAAATTTCCCCTTTTCATAGTATGCGAACTTTACCCCCAAAAAGCTGCCAAAAATCAGAAATCCCCCCCATAAATAGCTCCTTTTCAGTTTTGGAGCCAAACAACATTTGAATTATGAGTTTTGGTGTTTTGGTGCCACAAATTACAATTTTAAATTCAAATTTTAAAACCTTATTCAAAAATTAGCACATTTTTGAAAGTGCACTAACTTTTGGGAGCCATAACTTTTGACAAGTGGGACTTCATTTTTTGAATTGTTTGAACCATTGGAAAGGTCTCATAGTCAAGAATGTGCTCAAAATATGCTACACTAATTTCAACAAGTTTTGGGGCCATTGAATGCATCAAATATGATTTGGAAGGTTTTACGGTGTAATTCTGGAGACTGAAACTGTAATATCTTTCAAATCGAGAATTCTCTTGGCCTAATTCTTTCACCAATCTTCCTATTTTTCTATTCTAAATCCTCCCATATAATTTTTGTCCCCAAATACCTTCAAATTCTAATACTTGCTAAAAATAGTAGCTGGCTAGAAAAAACAGAAAAACAAAACTGAAAGTTGGGAATTACATTATGACGAAAAGGGTATCCAAAATTGTAAAAACATAGAAGAAACTACAAATAGGAAATGCAAATATTTTTGGGTGATGCAGGATTGCCCTTACACCACTAGATGCTCCTGCATCAATTTTTGAAATCTATTACATATGTTTAAATACATGTACTACATAGATTGATAGTCTAATGTAATCTTGTCTTTTTATTCAACAACCTGGTTCTTTCACAACTCCATGTTGACTGAGCTTGACCCATTAGATGAAGTTGAACAATAGGTATATATATTTTATTCTCGACATTATGATTATATGTGCATGTGCATTTAAATTGTGTTACATTCTTGTCATTTTTTATATAGGAAACCATCTTAGCTACATCATCCACCATGAGCCCATCTAATGTCATAGCATCATAGTAGGTATGTGTTTATTTTATATTGCAAATATTTACGTTTAGATAGGAGTAGATATATTTTTAGTAAATATGATTATTTGTCAACAATTATATGTTAATTTGTATCATTTTTATTTTACCTGCTATAGTCCTTTGCTCGACTCAACACTGTGACAAGTGTGGGACCATTTCTTTATACAAGGACTCCTGATCATCTTAAGGGGCAATCGTATGTAGGCCGTCTTGTAGAAAAGAGAGCAAGACTTGAGGTAAACACAAATTGCATTAAATTGATATAATATAGTACATGTATAGTGATTTTGATGTTAAATTCATAATTTATAAATGATAGTATATAAGTTTCTATTTACTAGTCTATCTTTTCAACCATTCACATAATTAATCTAATTTGTGGTTTGAATTGTTATTGTGCAGGAAGCTTCATAGCAACTAAATTCTTTAAGGAGACTCAATTTTGATGGTCTAACATAGGATTAGGATTTGATATAGATTGATATGTACTTAGGGTTTGGTAGATCTTGAGATGGCATATATGCCACAATTTATTAAACTTGTTCTAAGTAGGCATCTATGCCAAATTTGTATATGCACAAACACAATTATTCTACATTTTGATATATAAGAATTGATATTCAAACTAATTTGTTCCTCGTGTGCATGTCTTTCTACTTTGAATCTTCAAAATGGAATGTATAATTATCTTAGAATGGTTTAAAGTTATGATCGATAATACATGTTATAGATTAACAAAATTGAATTTTAATAGAACTTATGAATTATAATTGGTAGTCCATCTATGTTAGAGTTCATTCATATTAAGGTTCACATACATTACACTTCATGAGACCACATTTCTTTGAGGAGTTTTTTCAAAAAAATCACTGCCTTTTTATTGTACCACATTTTTCATACATGTTTACCAAAATATTTTTATCAAACACTCAATTTGAGAATAAACTCGATTTCAAGCTCTATTGAATGAATTTACATTTGACATTATTTTGTTTTTTGAACTTTTGTAATGAAGTGGGAAGCTGATTTTTATTTCAAAAGAAGTTAAAATTAATGAAAAATGGTATGAGAAGCACTATATAATATTTTTTGAGAAGAATTGTTTGAAAATATGCCTCAAAGAATTGTGGTCTCATAGACAAGGCAAAAAAGATGAAAAGAACACCTTATGACAGTCTTATGGCATTAGTTCTTTTGATTGATTAAAAACTTCAAACAAATGGATACAACTTAATGAAATATATGTCATTACAGTGTTCATTCAAAAGTAATATAATCATCTTGATAAAAATAAATGTCATTCAATGTTCATTCAAGCTTAATAACATGTGAAAGGTATACAATAATCTTGAATAAGAATCAATATCTTTCAACCATAGGGGTTTGATGCAACCTTCAAAAAAAGTCCTTACAGCTGAACAAGATACATGTTCATTAGATTGTTCATGTGAAATCTATATAATAATCATGATCAACAATTAAGACATCACTTAACCATGATGCAACCATTAAACAAACAAAATGAGTGTGATACAATCATTAAACAAACCAAATACAACTCCATGACATGCATGTTATTTGACCTTCCCCATGCAATTTGTATTATTATAATGCACAACAATGAATGTTGCTAACAATAATGCATCAATAAGAAAACTAGGCATACTATATGGGATTGATGCACACTAGTCATAATGCACATTTCACACAAAAGAAATAACATTGATATGATATTTTCATATATGTCAATCAACCTTGACCCACACCAAACTTGCTATATCGCAATTGTTATCATATATGCCATTCAACCTAACACAATTGAGGTTTTGTATTTGGTAATAATTTGTGCAGAAAAAGAAAATGAGAGATGATGGTTAAGGTGGATTTGAACAAATGAATTTCTTGTCCTAAGCATTGAAAACTCTATCAAACAAAAGGATCTTGTTGTCTTAAGTGTTGAAATTGAAGCAAAACAACTAAAGACTAAAATTAACCACTTACAAAAGGAATGAAAAGATAAGAAGAAGATTTTATCATCAATGAAAAGGAGGCTAGTTTTCTCTAAAAATAGTTCCAATGCTTGTGTATGGGCACGTTTAGGCTAGGCATAGTCCTTTTTTGAACCCAAACATGCTGAAACAGTTAGAGCTCCATTGGACCGATGATATCCCTCAAGAATCAAAAGTGCAAAAGGAAAAAAACTTTGATAGGCTATTACTCAGAGACTGTGATGCTTAAAAACTCCTTGTCTGAGGCCACAGGATCATGTTGGGAGGTCCCTCTACAATAACCTCTATCAATTTTTTCTATCTCGGAGGCATTTTTCCATGGTGACAACTTTTTCATTGAGCAAAAAGTTGTTAGATGCAAGTAGTGTAAAGTTGCAAAGTGGTGCAACTTTCATTCTGCAACTCGCACGACCAAACAAACTATTCCAACATGTCAAGATGGGTACATTTACACTAGGAATGGTCCTCTTTTGCACTTAAACACACTGAATCACTCTAAGTTACGTTCAACCAATTTAATCCCTTAAGAGTCCAAAGTGCAAAAAGGCAACAATATTTGATGGGATATTACTCAGAAACCATGATGCTTACAGACTCTTTGTCTAAGGCTATGGGATCGTGTTGGGACTCTCTACAATAACCTTTCTCATTTTTTACTATTTTGGAGGTGTTTTCTCATGGTGACGAGTTTTCAATTAAGGAAAAATTTGTCAGATGCAAGCAATGTAATGTTACAAAGTGGTGCAACTTTTATATGGATCTTGAATTTTTCTTGAATGGTATGGATCTTGACTTGAATGCTTGCTTGAATCATGAAACCCTACATCACAAATGTTAGCTCAAAAATAAACATGATGCATGATGACTTTGACATGATGCTTGATATTTGAATAATGCTCCAAAATACTTAATAATTAGCTCCCGAAGGCTCTTAAATTCTCTTGTAGACTCTTGAATTTCTAAAATCTTCTTGAATTCTTAGGTCACACTTTCTCATAAAGATTTCTAGGTGGAAAATGAGTGAAATAACCTTGTATTTATACTTGTTTATGCCAAATTCATTACAACACTACAAGCCGACATCAGATCTAGGAGAATAAAATCCCACCAAGAATTTGAATTTAATTTAGGTCTAAGCTAAACAAGACTCATACACCAGTTGTGGCATATGAGTCCCATTAGGCTAAGCTTGGGACACATTTTTCAAGAAATACTTGAAATCCAGATCGGGGCCCCAAAAATTAGGTGGGACCCATATGCCGAAAGTGGTGTATGAGTCCTAGATCACTAAATCTAGGTTGTACAATCTAAAAACACATGAATTATTATTGGATATTGGTAAATTATGTCAGGATTAATCTTAGAAAGATGAATTAAATAAATCTTGTGGATGCAAAATAAGGCCAAATAAGGCATAAAGAAGCCCAATTAATTAATAAAAACCCTAGATTAGTGTGAAAGTGTAAAGGGGTAAACCATCAAAAGTGGTTTACAATTTGAATGAGGAAGGAAAGCTTGTAAAAAATGATCCCATGGAAATTTTTTACATTTCGGGGGTTCGAACGAACCAAAAAAGGGTTTGCTCGAACCAGGCTTCAAATGAACGCATTAAATGCACGCACAAACAAAATTCAAATGAAAAAAAAATTATGGGAGGGAGTTTGAATGAACCCTGGTTTTCTCAAACCCCCCTAGTTCGAGCAAACCCATTTCCCATATTTTTGACCTTCTTCACAAAAAAAACCTAAATTTTTGCACTTTAGAGCTCAATTTGAACATTAATATGGCAGAGACTTCACAAAACCAACTAGAATTAGGTAGTCCTCGAAATAAGCTATCCAACAAATATAATTTTAATAGGTTTTGGTTTTATTATCTATTTGTTTTTTTAGTTTTATTAAACATAGGTTTTTCATCGAAAATCAAGCTCTCTATTATGGACATGTGGAAAAATAGCAGATTATCAATTTATTTTAAAAAATAATGAATGCACTAGATATTGAAGTCCTTGATCCAACAAAAAAAATTGAATTTTGATACATACAAAAAAAGTTATGCATTATACGGTCGCGCTATGTCTAAATTGTAATTGGTTTGAATTTTAAACTTGAATAAAGAAAAAATATTCAATAAAAAACTATCTAACCAAGTGGAAGCACTAGATATCAGAGTTAAAAATCTAAATTCAAAAGAATTAGAATATTTTCATGGAAAAAAAGTTATGCATTATATGGTGAGCGTCACTTTTTAAAAATTCTGTTTTATGAAAAAAATTAGTTTGTGAGGGAGATGGAAAAAGAAGTGCAATCTAATTCCAATTTTTTTAAAAAAATATATTTAGAATCTATTGAAAAAATTTCACAAAACTCTAGTTTGCATCATCTTCAAAATTCCTCATGGTTTAGCCGCTATAGGTTCTCGAAAGTGAAGATTTAGTGAACAAAATTATTTCAGTGTCTAGTTTGGCCAAAAATTGTAAGCCACTATTGTGGGATCACCCAAAGGTACACTTTACAACACCCTAAAAAAGGCACAACTAGGTCCATTTAGTTTACAAGGACCCTAGACTTAATGTGAATGCACTAGGTTAAACACATTACAACACTAAATCAATGTGACATTAGACTCAATTTAATAGGGAGGGCCTAAAGAAGTATGAAAATATAGAGGGATACATTTTCCGTCACTACATTTAGCCCCCACTTTAGTGAGAGGATGAACTTCCTTCAAACTCACACTAAAGTAGACAAAATCTCATCAAGAAGTGTATTGATGTGGATGGTATAGGATGACAAAGATCAAAGGAGATGGCCAAACCCTCGAGATCCAAGATCCTATAGAAAACCAACATAGGTGCAAGGGGACACACATGAAAATAATGTAAAGAGCAACATCAAGGCACAAGCATACACTGCCAAAGACATAAAAAAATAAAAACAAAAGAGGGGTGGATCAAACTTTGACCGTTTGTCGTGCATGCTATGGATTAGATCTAGGTTGTTTGTCCAAGAAATGTTTACAAGTGGAATGCGATGTCCACTATGAAAACCAGACACATGATCACAAGGGATAGTGAAACCTCAGGCCATCCACTAGGTGAGCCCTTAGAGACACATACACATGTGACCGGTATGCGCTCACACAGACAAGCAAGTGGCTATGGGAAAGTCACGCCTAAGTTTGGCTCCCATACGCTAACCATACCAAAGTTATACCTTGTGATAACTTTGATAAGATGCCAAACACAGATGAAATTTGAGCTTCATAAGGCAAGAAAAGCTTTGTATGCTTGAGACCCATGAACAAATAAGATAGCACCATATGTAAGTAAAGTGTGTTATGCAAGGTGGCCATATAGAAAAATTGAAAGTGCAAAATAGTGTAAGGTACGTTGAAAGGGGTTTTTCTTAGTTCATGTAAGGTCTTCACTTAGGGAACATCATGCCTAATGTCTCCAAGAGAGGACCAATCAAAGAATAGAAGATTCACAATTTAGGGGGTGCAGTGTGTCGCATCAAGCCACTAAGAGGAATATAATATGTTAGGAGAGTTCATGCTCTTAAAGGACATCACACCCAATGTCACCACAAAGAGAAAGACACATTGCATGAAGTAAGAAGACTACAAAATGAAACATGAGTTGTAAAGGAATAATGCCAATGAAAAGGGGGTTGCCCCCTAAATCACACAAGGGATCCATGGATTTGGTGTCAGTATGTCTTTGCTACAATATTTTTAGGGAGCTTGGAACTGTGATCATTCCCCAAATACTCATGGAATAGGATGAATGACACATAAAGAGCGAAAACAAAGAAAAAGCCTTTCGGGTCAACATTGAAGAGTCCTAATTATCTCGATGACTTACGTCATCCCCAAAAGGAACACACAAGACAAATGAAAAGATAAAGGTTTATGACATAGAGACGAATGTAGGTACATATAGAAGAATGCACAAAAAGGGAGGTACATAAAACAAAATGATATAAGGGATCACATTACGCACATGCAATCACACAAAAAAACATGCAAAAGAAAACAAAAGCAAGACTAGTAAGGCACATGCAAGTCAACCTATTAGCAGGTCATTCACATCCAAGTCTCAGTTAGTATAAGCGGAAGGCAGACAACTAGCCAAAGGGACAATGACAAATGCATTACTAGGATAAGGATATCTAATTATTGCCCTCACTGAGTGTAAGACAAGAATGAGCCAAGGTATGTGATGAGAAGGAGCTCCTTGTATTTTGAAATGATTTGTAATGAATGTAAATCATCTAATAGTGAGAATGTTAATATTCTACAACCATTACATGACAAGGAGTGGAAGGACATGTTTTAAGGAAAAATTCCTATGATATCAAAATTTTTAATGATTTGTTTTAAAGAACAACATTCATCAATACTATGTCCAAAAATTCTATGATATCCACAATGAAATGTGTTTTTTGTTCTTAGGATTTGGGAATCGATTTTCTCACACGGGTGGTAATGTAATAAGTCCTTGGCTTATAAGTATGTATAGAGTTCTTTTAATTTCATATGGCGAACAAGGGAATTGTAATTTCTTGAGTTTGTAAGGTCTTCGTTGCCTGCTAGATTCACCAACTTCTCTAGGTGGAATAACGCCAGGAAGACCTAAAATGACCTTATATTCTTTATCCTCATTACAAGGTATTGGTTGTTCTTTAGGAAGGACACTTATGTCAGGAGGAGGATCTTGTTATCCTATCCCTTTGGTGTCTTCGGTTGGTATTTGCTCTAGGGGTTGATGAATTTCATGTTCGCTTGTTATGTTACA
Organism: Sequoia sempervirens; assembly: GCA_007258455.2. Lineage (NCBI taxonomy): Eukaryota > Viridiplantae > Streptophyta > Pinopsida > Cupressales > Cupressaceae > Sequoia > Sequoia sempervirens. The sequence goes on from VDFB02049004.1 coordinate 54,548, forward strand.
TCCTTGTTTGCTCATGATTGTGAATCCTTTTCCATATGTTTCTTCTAAGTTGATGGGAGTGTTGGTTACTTTGTTAACATAGGATTGTTGAATGTTTTCTTGACTAGAGGAAATAGGTTCACCTATTGTAGGGAACTTAGGTTTAGTTTATGTTTTCATTTCATGATGTAAAAGACCAAACATCTCAAGTGGTGGGATGGTAGGAGGTGTTGGTTGTTTCATAGAGGGATAAAAGGATGCATTATTCTCAAGGTTGTTAAGGAAATGATTTATGAAGTTGTTCATGCTATCATCATCTTCTCCAATGATGTCAACATCATGAGGAGGACATTTATTAGTAGAGTGAGCATGAGTGAATTCAATTTCATTCGAGTCATTTCCAAAAGAAAATTTTGGCACATCCACATGATTTCAAGGACATTCAAATCCTACCAAAGCACATATCCATGATGAAATGAAATGTAGTGACCTAAAATGAAATGTATAAATGAAAATTTCAGATTTTAAACAAGGTAATTTTTACTGATTACACTATACAATAATCTGAAATGGAATGTTCTAGATGAAATTTTGAATTTAAGAAATGCACAAAATGAACCGATTCAAGCTATATGTAATTAATTTAATAAAACAAAATCTTTGTAAATTGGAACATAAAGCTAACAACAACAAACAGAAGCACAAAAACAAGGTTTTTAATGCTGTAAAATATAGTTTTGGATCCTACATGGGACTAAATCACCCAGAGGGGCATATGACTCCCAATCAAGGTTTTTTAGGGATTCAAATGCTGATAAACGGTCAACATAGAATACCCAAAAATTAGGAAAAACCACCTGTACTGGGACTAAATCGCCCAAAGGGGCATATGAGTCCCAAATTAGGGTTTCTACATAAATTTTAGAAAATTTTGAGTGAATGTTAGGTTTTCTGGTTAGGATGATGTCTAGGCTAAGTGCAATTATAGATTTCATATGAAATTCAATTATGCAAAATGCAAAAATGTAACATATATGCACTTTCATTAATGTAAGACTTAGAAACCCTAGATGTAAATTAACTAATGCAAAACCCTAATGCAAATTTAATCAGTAAGCTAGATCTTGGACTATGATGCACTCCAAATCAGAAATGAGGTGTTCATGTCAAGTTCACAAAAAATAAATGAAAGAATAGGGTGCTCTACCTAGGGGGAGATGGAACTAGGGTTTGGGGCCTATTTCACTTAGTTCATTCAAGGAAACCTTAGAGATCTCAATCCAAGGATGAAATTCAAGGGAAATAGATCTTGCAATAAGGTGTCGTAGGGTGTGATTAAAGACTAAAAGGGGGTTCACCACCAAGCTAGGGCTTGGAAATACAAGTAACATGTAAAACCTAATGATGTGCAAAACTTAAGTAAATGACCTAGAAGTGAAAGAAAATAAATGAAAGAATAGGGCGCTCTACCTAGGGGGAGATGGAACTAGGGTTTGGGGCCTATTTCACTTAGTTCATTCAAGGAAACGTTAGAGATCTCAATCCAAGGATGAAATTCAAGGGAAAGAGATCTTGCAATAAGGTTTCCTAGGGTGTGATTAAAGACTAAAAGGGGGTTCACCACCAAGCTAGGGCTTGGAAATACAAAACATGTAAAACCTAATGATGTGCACAACTTAAGTAAATGACTTAGAAGTGAAAGCAAATCAAAACAATAAACTGAGAAAGTATAGAGGTGCACCTAGAAATCTGTAGAAGCTCATAACAAGGTATGCAATGCTGAGAATGTTGATTTTAATGCTCACTGGGACTCATATGCTAGGCTAGGTGATTTAGTCCTAGATTAGGGTTTTTGGGTAGAAACAAAAATTTGGTAGTGACAAGTTTGGAACTCCTAAAATCTAGAAAAATCCCTGTATTGGGACTCATATGCCAGAAGTGGTGTATTAGTTCCATTTAGATTTTTTAGGGGGTCAAAGTTTGAATCTCCTCTCTTATCACTACTCTTCCTTCCAATCCTTATTTTCAGATGCTAAATTCTACTATGTAGGTGTCTATTAGTGATCTTGTAAACAAGGTGACAACTTTGACAACTTTGCAAACTTGACAACTTATTACAATCTTTCTCTTCATTGTATCTTCAACCTAGATTTGCAAATCACACACTAAAGAGAGGGAAATATGTTGTTTTGTTAGTACAAATTGGTTTTCCTTGGTCAAACCCTGTTTTGGTAATCAAACTTTGAAATGAAATGAAATAGAAAGGAGGAATGATGAATGAACAAAAAAAATGTTGCAACTCACCAAACCCTTGAATAGGATGCTGTAAACATGTGTGAAATGGATAACATGAATGTGGATCTTGACTCTTTCTTGAATGGTATGGATCTTGACTTAAATGCTTGCTTGAATCATGAAACCCTACATCACAAATGTTAGCTCAGAAAAAAAACATGATACATGATGAATTTGACATGATGCTTGATACTTGAATAATGCTCCAAAATGTTTGATAATCAACTCTTGAAGGCTCTTGAATGCTCTTGTAGACTCTTGAATTGCTAGACTTGAATGCTTAGGTCAAACTTGCTCATAAAGATTGCTAGGTGGAAAATAAGTGAAATAACCTTGTATTTATACTTGTTTATGCCAAATTCCTCAAAATTATATCACTACAAGCCAAAATCAGATCTAGGAGAATAAAATCCCACCAAGAATTTGAATTTAATTTAGGTCTAGCTAAACAAGATTCATACGCCAGTTGTGGTGTATGAGTCCCATTAGGCTAAGCTTGACACATTTTTCAAGAAATGCTTGAAATCTAGATTGGGGCCTCAAAACTTAGGTGGAAACCATATGCACAAGGTGGTGTATGAGTCCCAAATTACTAAATCTAGGCCATACAATCCAAAAACACATGAATTATGATTGAATATTGGTAAATTTTAGGATTAATATTAGAAAGATGCATTAAATAAGGCTTGTGGATACAAAATAAAGCCAAATAAGGCATAAAAAATCCCAATTAATTAATAAAAACCCTAGATTAGTGTGAAAGTGTAGAGGTACACTTTACAATACCCTAAATAAGGCACAACTAGGTACATTTAGTTTACAAGGGCCCTAGACTTAATGTGAATGTGTTAAACGCATTACAACACTAAATCAAGGCAACATTAGGCTCAATTTAATAGGGAGGGCCTAAACACGTGTGAAAATGTAGAGGGATACATTTTTTGTCACTACACTAGGATAACAAAATCCTGCAAAGAATTTGATTTAAAATAGGTCCTTATTAGAGCGGGACTCATACGCTAGGTTGGGCATATGAGTCCCAGTGGCTCAAACCTGGGACACCAACTCCAAGAAGTGTTAAGTTCAATGCAATATTTAAAATCAAGCCCTGCAACCTAGGTGGGACCCATACACCCAAGGTTGTGTATGAGTCCCAGATCCCTAGATCTAGAACACATAACCTCAAATATTGAATTATGATTTGTTATTTATTAAATTTCAAGATTATCTACAAAAAAATGAATTTAATTAGTCTTGTGGATGCAAAATAGGTCCAAAAATAAACCTAATTTTAGTAGGGATGACCCAAACAAGTGTGAAAATGAAAAGGGATACATTTTCCTATACTGCAAATGCTATAAAAAAAGCTTGATAAATCTACTCTTGAATGCTCTTGACAATAATATTTTCTCTTGTGATATTTCTCTTCAAAACTTCTTGAAAATCTAGGTGAAACTTAGTGAAATATCCTTGTATTTATAGGTATGTATCCTTAATTTCCTAAAATTCAAATGTCACAAACCAATATTAAAATATGGATTTGAAGATGTTAAAATACCACCAAAAACATAATTTAAATTTAGGTCCAAATGTGTAGGGAGGACCCATTTGCCTATGGGCGAATGGGTCCCATGTCCCTATTCCTGAAATACACATTGCTCAAGGTAAAGTGTTATGTTTAGGCCCACTAATTATTGATGGGTTAAATCCCCTTCGAAAAATGTAATTTATTAGGTTTGTAAATGAATAAAAGAGCTAATTAAGTCATAATTAATCTCAATTTAGTTAAGAGGGTCCAAATAAGTGTGAAAATGTAAAGGTGTACATTTATCAACACTAAATTAATGCATTATTAAGTCCATTCTAATTAGGAGGGCCCAAACAAGTGAGAAAATGCAAAGGGATACATTTTTCTACACTACACAACAAAATACTCCCCTTCCTAGAAGAAAATGTGCCTACTGCAAAACAACATGAGTATGAGTATGTGCCTATGGATGAGAATGTACAAGAAGACATGGTGACAGATGACTCCCCTCCAGTTGTAGAGAAAATTGTTGATAAAGAGAAGGAAGATGATAAGCAGAGTGCCTCAAAGAAGGATGAAGCTAAAGTTGGACAAAATTTACTCCCTCTAGATATGGAGAAAGATACTGAGTAGAGAGAGGAAGATAAACAAGATGTCCCAAAAAAGAATGAGGCACAAGAAGAACAAAACATGTCTCCTTTGAACGGTGAGAAGCCTATAGAAGAAGAGAAGAATGCTGAATAATGTTTTTGCAGTGAAGAGAAGGAAAAGAGTGAGAAGAAGGTGCTAAAACTAGTGGTGAATCCTTTGGAGCTTTTGGAGATTCATTGAAAGATTTGTTGGATATGTAGTTATTGTTTCAACTTTTGGTTTTCACGCAACTACAATAGATTCCCATGTAACAAGGTTAGGTAAACATGGATAAAATTTACCCTTTACATAAGTTATAGCTTGGTGATCCTCTCCATGCCTTCACAAGGAAGGAAATACTTCAAACTCACCAGAAAAGTGTTGAATTGGTAGGTGAAGCAATAAAAGTGAACATGAAAGACAATATTCTTGGAGAAACTATTTATAATTATTTGTTTGGTATTCAAAAAATGAGGTTATTACTTGATTCCTTTAAGGAATATTCTACCCTAGTTTAGAAGAAAATATTGAAAAATAAATGCCAAAGAAGGTCAATGATAAGAGATTAGCAGAAGCCGGTTTTGGCATGGTGTGATGGTTTATAGGTGGCATTGTTGTTCTTGCCACCAAGGTTCAAACCCCGTTGGGGTGGTATTGTTGAATGGTTGTATCCGGTTCATAGCTCCAGTCAAAAGCGTTTACCCCTTGAATAAAAAAGATTAGCAGAAGTTTCTGACAAATGTAGTACTGCACATGGTAAGTTGCAAGGTAACTTAGAAGATGCCAAGAAATGTTTGGAAGAAGCTAAAGTCTTGTTTTAGTTCTATTTGAAATGGCCGAATTCTACAAGGAACATCAAAGATCAAATAGACTCTATTGAGCCACAAATTGCTTAGGCCTCTGGTGCATATGATCTAATAAATGATGTAGATGGAGCAACAATTGAGAATTTGCATGGCCAATTCTTTCTACTACAGGAACAAAAAGAGAAAATAGTAATGTAGTACTATCAAATATAAGATTTGGTGAGTGCAAGGCTTACATATTTAACTAGAGTTTTAGTGAAAATGTAGAGAAGGTGGTGCAAAGGAATCCAGTGTCTAGTTCTCTGGATGAAGGAGAAGACCTCCATGTTAAGTTTGAGAGTTAGTGCTGCATGCTTGCCTTCACCAAGAAGGACTGGGAGGTTGCAAAGAAAGATTGGGAGGCACATCTTGCTAAACTGAAAGAGACTTATAAGGGTTAAGTTGTGTATTTTTTCTTTATATATATATGCACTTTTCCAATTTCAATGTACATATGCGGAAGTAGTTGATTGTGCTACAATAAATTTTTTGTCTTTTTTGTAATGGATTATATTGAAAGGGGCATAGAATAAGAAAGGGGGGGTACTCTCATTTAAATATATTAGTTAGGGGGAGTGATAGAATGATCCCTTTGCCCTTGATGTCAAAGGGGGAGTAGTTTTGGAGAGCGTGTTGCCATCAATGACAAAGCGGGAGATTGTTGGAAACATGAGTATGATGATGTATGGTTTTATAATTGATGGAAACCCATTGTAGAAATGCAGAAGTGTTGTTCCAAAGAAGACCAAGTGTTTTGGAGAGTTGACTAAGTCTTAGTGTTCATGTTTAGTGATCAGAGGAACAATTTTGTGGTCTGCATTACTTCGCTATACAGAAGCTTGTCATGCAGTTTTGAGAAGGTTTTTATATCCAAGGTTTCAAGGTTGTATTTCTTCTACAACTAAAGATATTAGTGATAGAGTATTGGACTTAGTAATGGCAGAGTGACTGGTATAGAGTGCATGATTGGAATGCTTTGCATTCCACCGTAGATGAATATTTGGTGCAGGAGCACCTACTTGATTTCTTGCCTCCATGAGGCCATTTGTAAATAGTTTCTCTATTTTGTGTATTGAGTCTTATAATAAGGTTTATAAAACTATTTTAGAGATGTTTGAGTCTTAGGAAGTCATATTTTAAGTCATTTGTGAAATAATGTTTAAAGTTTGTCCATATTGTAAAAAAAGTAAAAGTTGCTCAAAAAAGTTGTCAAACAACTTGTCAAAAAGTGTCATTAAGGGGTTTTGTCAACACACTAATCAAAAGGTAGTTGGAAATGGTTGGTTTTATTTGTAAATGTATAAATACACCCTCAAAAACTCGAATTGGGGGTTGGAGACATCATTTTTGAAGATTGATGAATGGAAACTTCAAATGTTGTGCATTTTTCTGATTTTCACATTGTTTTCAGAATGAAGTTGTGATTTGTATGGTATGGACTAAAATAATGGAGTATCATATATGGATGGAAAGATCTCTGTTTCTAGTTTCCAATTATTTTTGTCTCATTAAATTTTATTGAGCTTTGTGGAAGAAATGACTATTTTGGTGAGACTGCCTATTCTAACAATATTGTGTAGAATTTACAGTCTAAAGAAGTGTGATGGTCTGAACCCTACCTAGGGTTTGCAGTTTTGGGAAAAATACAATAACTTTTGTTTCCACTATTGGATTTTCATAAGAATTGGAGGAAAAGTCTATAACTATGTTTTCTTCAATCTAACCAGAGCGATTGGCTTCATTATTGGTTTTGTAGAAGTTATTAATGACTGTTCATTGCACTAAATTGTGGGCTGCCATAGTTATGTTTCCAATGTGATATACAATGCCTAATAACATGTATTATACAAAGAATGTTTTGGATTATTGTTGAAGGTTTGTGAGATGTGCTGTGAATCCTCCTAGCTTTGCATTTTGATAACTATTTGCTATACCACATTTTTTACCAATAAAAAAATTCTCATGTAAACCAAAAAATTGTTTGCTGATTATAAATAAATAAATTAAAAAAACATTGACAAATCTAATTCAGATCCTCACATATCTAATAGGCGTGACCTTGCCTGTTTAAACAGTAACTTATTCTTGTATAAATTATAAGATAATATCCCAATCAAGAATCTCCTAGGAATAAAATGATATCATATGTATTTTAAAACAGTCATTCATAACCATCATGATCTATATTTCAACAGAGATGACTCGTGAGAATCAATGCAAAGTTGTCATGTAATCAAATTTAGTAAGAAAGGACAATTACATACAGTAAAGAAAGCTCTATAAATAACCAAAGAGTACTGCTCTTGTTTACAAGGGGTCTACCAGGGGAGATCATGCATTAGAAATCTATTTAAAAGAAATAGATTTACATACAAGGGGTCTACCAGGGGTCTACCAGGAGAGATCATGCTACACCATCGATTTCTTTCATACGATGGAATCCATCAGGAAGCAAATGGAGACATTAAAAACTTATATATTATATAAGAAGAAATATCCATATCTATTACGTAGGTACCTGTTTTATCAGACTGGAAAAGCAACCTGTTGCTTCTGTTTTATTGCTACTGTCCTTGCAGAAATAACATCTTTGTAGACATAAGACAAAACCCACTTAAATGTTTCTCATGATCTTAAAGATATTCAGGGTTCAGGTACTGCTCTAGCTGTGGAGGTACTGGTTGACACGGCATTCATATCAACATCCGCAGAGCCGCTGGAATTCCAACAACAACAACAACAGTACTTCAAATACGGCAGGCAACAAATGCAATCCAATATACACTCCCAGAAATTCTTGGTTAATGAGAAAAAAAATGTTACAGTTTGTTTCTCTGCTTCACAAATTAAAAGGATTAGAGTCTTCAATGTTTAAATCTGTTTCTCCTTTACTAAATCTCGTCTTCTGAAAAGTTATTCTCTTCAACGTGGGCTCAGGTTCGAATGGAAAATTACTTGACCAGGCAGGGACTTAAAGAAAGTCCGTGTGGTATCAGAAGATCAGAAAAGAAGAAAGCCATTAAATTCTTTTCCTTTATAGACGATTAGTTGTTTATCATATTAAGGATGTCAAGTTTATAGTGTTTTTAAAGTGTTTCAGTAGTTATCATAATTAAAAGGTGAGTTATCCAAAATTTTGGTATTTTTATTGCTTGTAATTATTTCAATGGTGTGTTTGTTCTGTCAGTAATCACTACCAGAAGTAGGGTTTTTTTCTCTTATAAGCAAAAATGTCACAGGAGGTCCAGCCCAATTGTTTTGGTCCCCTACGTACTAACTGGATGGATCTCAGAAACAGCATTATTAAAGTTAAAAAAGCTACCATCAAATTTTCCTGCTTTATTAAAGTTGAAAATAACAAGACACACACGACCCATCACATCAAAGTTTCAAGAATGTATCTTTGTCACCAGGTTATTGGAATTTGAAGGAAATTTTATATAAAAGTTTGTAAGAAAGGAATTTTAAAGTGAATAATGAGATAAAGAGTTACATAGAACATAGATTTTATGTTGCATCATCTATTTAATAAATAGAGTTACACATATTTGATTTTTATAATGAATTAAATTTCATAAAGAATATTGATTTTTTTTGAAGAGGCTGTAAGATCTTTCATGGATCTCACAATACACCTATCACATAAATACAAAATATTCTTTTGATTCTAGTTTATTATGGCAAAGTTAACAAATGTACTAATCCATTGTAATAAAGTGTTCTAACTCCACATAAATATGATGAGAACATACCCACCCAAAAGAAAGGATACATATAGCATCTAGTCTTTTCACATTGCAAATTTAATTCATTCCACCCAATTCATATATTTGTTAAGAATTTTTTCTTATTAGACCATCTTAATCAAGATTTTATAGCATCCTCACAAAAATAAAAAATAAATGATATGCATTTATATTATTTAAAATTTATAATCAAACTTCAATAGTTGTAATCATGAAATTTATAAATTAATGTCAATTTCTATTTAGTTTTGGACCCATTTTGAGAGTGTCTTAATACAATTACATACCAATATGTGGCATGCTTTTGTGCTAAGCTTGGATTCCTCTTCAATCTCAATCCATCCTCATTTACTCTTACGCACATTTCCATACATTTATCCTTATCCCAACCTTATATGTGCTTATTTCCACATATGCAAGCCATTTACTAGCCCTAATTTTTGTACATTCATCCCTCATCCCAAAATTCAACATTCCTTGTTTGTATCATTTTTCGTGATGCATGGGAGTGATCCCACATGACATAGATTTGATTGAAAATGTTGAATATCTAAAATTTAAATTATAGACGCCCACCCTTTCCTCATAGCAATTGGGAAATGACTTGTGTGATGATCCTTCCTACAAGAGATTATGTCAGTAACAAAATTATGGAAGAATATAAATTGAATATAAAAACTTAAAAATTATATTGCTTGAAATTGATAGATTTGCATTAATAAATTGCTGGTCTCTTTGAAGGGGAAACATCCTTTGAGTAGCACTAAACACAATATAAATCATGGTAGCTAAAACAATAGTGTATGATCTGTGTTAGTACTAATTGTAATACATATAACTAATATTTTCTAAGTATATGAGATTAGTCAAAATAGCTCAAGGGAAATGAATTGAAAACATATGTTTCTAAAGCCTTAATTACAATAAGTAAAGAGTTAGGACTAAGGGGTCCTAGCATCCCCTCCCCCTTGAAAATATTTGTCCTCAAAGCTAAAGGAAATTAAATTGCTACTTGGTGAAGTGGTTCCCAAGTTGGATCTTTAGGGTGCATGCCATGACACTAGTTAAAGAATTTATTATTTGTGTAGTTATGAAGCTAGTAGGATCATGTATCCATAACTATTACAAGTTCAAGAATAGCGGATGTTTCTATATCAAGCTCAAGAAGAATAGTTTGAGTAGTGAATTGTTGGCCCAAAAATTTCTTAAAAAAATAAACATGAAAGATAAAATTAACACAATAAAAAGGTGGAAGCTATAAATTGTAAGCAATGAGACGAATCCATTAAAGAACTTTGTAAAGACCATAGACCCAAGGAGAAAATAGAGGAAAACCATATCACTAGGCTAGAAGGCTGGTTTAGAACAATGTTGATCTACTTACTCCTTCATGCGGTTATGATTCATGTGGAGGTTTTCATAAAGGATCTAAAGATTACCTTCTAATGTGTTGAGGATGATATCCACTACATGAACAAGAGAACTAACAAGAATGTAAGAGAGAATTTAGAAGGTGGTTTCTACCCATAAATTACTTGACATGGAGACATTTTATGCCTATATGATATAATGTGTTGTAAAACCATTTTGCAAAAGTTAACCACTTGACCTAATGCTATTATTGCTGATAGTAAAAAATCAAATATATGTTTCCAATAACTTATTGACGATCTTAGTTTGACCATATACTTTTGGATGATATCTAACTTGTCTTCAAAGTTGTGTTTTCTTTGGTAGATAATTCTGTCAAAAATGGCAAGTGTAAATTCAACATCACGATCAAAGACTATAGAAGAGGGCATGCCATGGAGATGAAAATATTGTCAAGGAAGGTTTGGGATAGATTGTTGAAAAGCTATAGGTATAGGCCAAGGCATATAAGTGGACACATTTAGAATCCACCACCACTAGTTTAAATTATTTTCCACTATAATTGGGAAGTCCTTCAATGACATTCATGGAAACATCTCTCCAAATTTGACTAAGAATGGGTAATGGTTGTAGTGTGAATTTTCCAACAATTTCACCTTTGTGATGCTAGTATGTATCACATTCAACAACAAATTTTGTAATATGTACCTTAAGCTCATGCCAAAATAAATTATGATGCATCCACTCGTAGGTTTTCATTTAACCATAAATGACTACTAGAGGGAGGCATACAATTCATGGATAACTTGAGGATGCATAATAGAGTTGGGAACTGCAAATAGGCATCCTTTATACTATAAATATTGGTCATCCCAATAGTGGTTTGGAATGAAGTGGAGTCAATAGAAAGTTGGATGATGAGATGTTGTGTGGGATACTTCTAGAACTAATTTTACTTCTTGGAAATGTGAGCACATTATTATGTGCTCATTTTATTATTTTCTTTGGGTATTTCCAACCCTTAGGGTTAGATTTTCCTTGGGCATCCAATCTAGGGTTGGACTTACATGCCAACACCCATATATGTGTTTTTGCAAATTTTAGAAAATGACATAATATCAAGTGCACTTTTTATTAGGTTTGCATGTCTTTCAATGTCATGTGAAAAGATAACATAGTAATATTGAGCTTTCTCTTAGATTTATAACCATATATATATTTTTTAACATTTCAATTATCTTAAGGTTTTGATCTCTAATTTCTTTTGTTGGTGTCTCCATTTTTGTCAAAAACCTATATATGGTGTTTTGGGATTCATTTTTTACCCATTCATTAAAATTTGAAACAAATTATACTTTTAGAAATGAAACTCTATTCTATACAAATTAGCTTTTTTTTTTAATTAGTTTCCAAAAAAATTAGGGGGTGCATGCTTAGTTTTTTTTAGGATGTGTCCACTTTGAATATTAGTAAAACTTCATATATTCATTAAAAAATTAGTAGAAAAATCGATCATAGACTACATGGTGTTAGCTAAGTTTTTACTAAAACAATTTTTTAAATACTAAAAAAAGTTAATTCATTTTAGGGGGCCACACTAGATGCTATATTATGTTTTTTGATTAAAAAATGAGAACTTTGCGTTGCCCCCCATTTGAACCTCTTAATCTCCACCATTTTTAAAAAATAGTAGTTTAGAAAGTAGATTCAAATCACGACGACTCTTCTTCTTGTTGCATATTTAAATTTTGTAATATTCCTTTCCAATTCTTACCTCAAAATACTGATTAGAGGCTCAAGGAATATTGTTAGGTTTGCCAAAAGGGGAAAAAAGATTTCGGTTGCTATGGGACCTCTAACACTTCTAGGGTTTTTCACCCTAAAGGAGAGGGATAGACCAAAATGGCAATGTTCACACTTAAGATGCTCTGACTCAAAACTCTTCACATGCTACCTTTGGAATTTTATCAAAAATTTGGTGTGCAAGCTGATAAAGGCTGATAAGAACTCCTGATTGCTTTAATTTTGACTTTCCTTGTTTCCAATGACGTTCCTTTGAATGTTTACAATGGTACCAATGATTGCAAATGACAACTATGAATGTTCCCAAGATGAAATTCAATTGTTTTATGTAGCTACAACAACTACAACAACTTGGTATTATGAAAACTACTTGTAGTATGTAGCTACAACAACTAGGTATTATGAAAAACACAAGTTGGATGCAACCTAAGATGGCATATGTGAAAATATAACCAAGTGACATTAACACAAACACTGGGTATGTAACTAATAATAATATTTATGCCAAAACGAGAACCTACAACCAAGTGAAAATTTGTCAAACACTTGAAAAACATACTTCAATGTATTAAAGTCTAAAAACTGAATATTGCTGATATGGAATTCTGATTACAATTTCAGTTTACAAAGATGATACACTGACTGAATTTCAACTACCAAAAGACTTCAACAAAGTGCTTTCATGGCTGCCAACAACTTCAGACCTTTTTACTCAAAAAATTATGCATTTACAAGTTCAAATAACATCAAAGAACCTGCTTTTTGAAGTGTGAATGATCAACAAAATGAATGAAGAAGAACACTAATTTTTCTTGGAATTTTTGAAGTGTGAATGATCAAAAAAGTGAATGAAGACAAACTCTGATTTTTCTTGGAATTTTTGAAGCATTCCAAGCATGAAATCACCCCTCCTTGGTGATGCCGCCCTAACCTTGCCTGACAATATTTGAAATAAATAAATACAACAATAAAACTCCACTTCTTGGCACTTGAAATGATCGATAGGACCAAAGGATCAAAATGCAAAAATACCTAGAACCATAGGATGTTTCAATGATGAGATATGAGCAAAAATATCATGCTAATGGTGCACTTGCTGTTGTGTATCAAAATTTAGAAATAAATAACAACAACCTGGAAATAGCTCCAATTTTTTCCTAAAATGATCTCCAAGCATCCACAAAGAGTTTGAGCCAATGCCCACAAAATTCGGTTGCAAGGATGTGCCAATATGAACCAAATCTGAGTATGAGTATGCATATTGAAACCCTCCAATGACTAAAAATAAGCTCTAATAAAAAAATCTATATATCCTCCAATGTAGCACAAATTGGACTTCTGAAATAAAGCCCACTCAATTAGCAATAATTCAGCTGATATTTCACAACCTCAAAATTGCATAACCAATGAGAGTTTTTGTTCCCAATGGTTGGAAATGGAAGAAACCCTAGTTGGCTCCTTCACCAAACAAGTTCTTCAAAATCAAATGTCAATTCCTGGATGCCTAGAAGCTTGGCTTGTTCTTCCTTTATACTTTTTCAATCCATCTTCAAGAAGCTTCTAGAAAAAATATTATTTTATTTTATTTTATTTTAGTGACTTTATGATATAATATTTTATTTAAGTCACTTTATTAAATTAATTAAATATAAGGCCACTTTATAATATTTATTTAATTAATAACCTTACAAATAATTAATTTAATTATTATCTCCCTTATTTTTCCAATCCAATTGAATCTTGGAAACCATCCACTGACTAGGTAACTACCTCAAAGAGACCCCCTAACCATGCTCATTAGCCTATGAGGGTTAGGAATAGGTCAGATTCTCTGAAACTAATGCTCACAAAAATGGGGACATTATAGTCTGCCCTCCCTGAAATTGCTTGTCCCTAAGCAATCTCCACTACAGAGAAACTCCACTCTTCAGAAGGCCCAAAAGAAGAACTATGAAATGTCCCACGCATCCCTAACTAACTCCTATAGCACCAACAACCACAACAATGCACAAATAGATAACTGACCAATTGTCCAATCCATGCACGCCGAAACTGTGCATTGAACCCAACTCATGTACATGAGACCCTAAAGTAAAACTGCAAATGAACCAAACCATGTGTACATGCAACAATACTCCCCAGTGAACCCAAATCAGAACCGTGATGCACATAAAGGATCCCTCAACATATTGGAGAGTGTCCAAAAATTTATACCTGGATCCCAAATCCAAAATAGAAGTCTTCCATGTAAAACATCCTCAAAATTTTGCTACACAACATTGATCTCAACTTCACCATGCCAGATGTGGTGAAGCCAACCCATGGGACCCATCCAAACAGTAAGACCAACTCTATCACCACCTGGATCCCAATACAATCTAAACTCACATCCATTCGTCATGTGGAGATAAGAACATCTAGAAGCATCTGCTACACCATATCTCTCTCTATCCTATGCCAAACTCCCATGGATATGTTGACTAATCAAGCCATCATTCCCACTAATGCGATAATCACCCTGTAACCATGTATCCGTATGAAATCTCTATGACATAGAAGAAGCAAACCCTTTCGGGTATATATCAACATGATGGGTAACTGACTGTTGTCCCTACAAATAATCTCCTACAAACTACAGATTCGGGTACTCACAGCCTCTAGTCCCATCTTCTGATGCACTGGAAAGCTCCTAAACATTGCGATTATCACTCAACCCTGAACTAGTAATAGGAGTGTGATCGACATCCACATCAAAGAGTGGATTATCAAAGACTAATCTAACATCCGGCTCAAATAATGGATTATTCACCAACTATACAATCAATCCATGCTGATTTGAATCACCATAGCTCACTGACTGACAAGCAACATCGTGTGTGCTATCAACTTCGTACACAATATCATCCAAGGTATTGCTACTATGTCCCTCATAGGATGGCTCAACTGGCAAGGTAGAAGTTGCTATTATGACAATATCTTCACACACTTCTGCTACCAAAGTGATTGCATGTCCATCCAAAGCACGATCTTGGGATTCATTGCCAAAAAATAATTTTTCTATTTTGTTTTCTAAGGTCTAATATGAAAAATTAGACTCATAGTAGCATGAATCTTCATCATAAGTTGCATCATTTGTACCCAAATGTTGAGTACAAACATGTGACAACTCTGTAGAAACATCATCCACCTACGAAATCACTATTGCCTCATGTTGATGCAAAGATCTCATTTTTTATCATGAAAATCAGAATTGTGATGGGTCATATTTTCCAAACAATCCTCATGGTTGACACTCAAATCTTATGCATCAATGCTCAAAGTGACTACCAATTTTTTTTTTGCACTTTTCATGACATCTAAACCAATGTTATGCTCAAGAGAAGGATTGCTGACATAAAAATTAGAATTGTTATCATGACTGATAACAACTTCTTGAGCGCTAAAGTTATCAACATTCTAGGGTTCTACCATACTATTTTCATGATGTAAAATTTCCTTATCAACCATCACTTTATTTTCAACCCTATGTCCACCTGTAGATTGAAGATCATGATCTGCGGACTTGTCACATTTTTAACCAAACTTAAAAATCATAGAGACTTTTGGATACTTCACCTAGTCTCTTATTTTTGCTTCATGACGAGGTTCGTCTTGAAACAAAATCTTCATATTGTTGCAAGCTATGAGCTAATCTTTGTTGTGAAAGCATAAGTTTTCACTGGATATTATTCAAGGTGCTCTCAACACTTGTTTGCTCACATTTATTTGATTTTGTTTTTTGCTTGCAGTAATCCATCTGATGCTCCATATATTGCTTGAAGTCTAGATGATCTTTAACCTTATTTGGAAGTGCTCTATACTCATCATAAGCAACCATTATCTCATCAACAAATTTAGAAGCCATAATTCTGAATCTTTTATTTTTTGTACCAACATAGGATGGCAGGAAACCAGTCTGATATCACTGTAATATTCCTTGCCAATTCTGACCTCAAAATGTTGATTAGAGGCTCAAGGAATATTGTTAGGTTCACCAAAAGGGGAACACAAATTTTTGTTGCTATGGGACCTCTAACACTTCTAGGGTTTTTCACACTAAAGGAGAGGGATGGGTAAGCACAAAAAGATGGTTCCCAAAAAGGGGGCTTAAGTGGCCACTTTTTTTATGAAATCAGGAAATACTAACCTTAGACGTGAAATTGAGGATAGTTAAACTCAAAATTTTGAGATGGAACAAAAATAAGGATCAAAGTGCTCCGAGTCTACTTTCTAAACTTCTAATTTATTTTGAAAATAGTTGAGATTAAGGGGTTCAAAAGAGGGACATACACAAATTGGTGTTGTTTTTGTCAGAAAAACATAACATAGAAAATCTTGTACGTGAATAGCACGACAAACTTGTTTTTAGTATTTTTAAAATTTCTACAGTGAGATGTTAGCTAACAGTATGTAGTTGATGCACGATTTTTCTGATAATTTTTTAATGAATATATGATTTTTTACTAATTTTCTAAGTTGACACTTCCTGAAAAACAAAATTTTGGTCATGCTACCCCTACAAAATTTGGAAACTAATTGACTTTTTTAAATTTTTTTTTTAGAATGGAGTCTAGTTTCTAAAAATGTAATTTATTTGAAATTTCGATGAATGATTAATTTATAATGAAAAAACACCAAACACTACTTTTTGCCAAAAAAAAGATACACAAACAAAATAAATTATAGATGAAAGGCTTAACATTGTCAAAAAGTGAAAAAAATTACATTGTTGGATAGCTAAGAGAGAACCTAACATTACCAAGATGTTCAATTTGTTTGACATTGAACCATGTGCAATCTTGACAGTGAGCACAAACCCGATTATGTGAAATATTGTAGAATTTGCAAAAACACGTCTCTGGTCATTAGGAATTCCCTCCAAGCCTTTGGGTTGGTATTCCAAGGAAAATACCAAGCCCAAGGCTTGGGGATTCCCAAAGCAAGATATAACACACCTGCGTTATATCTTAGTTTTAACATGGCCTTTGCATTTTTTGAATGCATTGACAAAATGCGAGCATGTTATAACACACTCACATTTTGATCTACATTGAATTTATTTTTCTTCTCTTTTTTTTTCTTTGTTATTGTTATCTTTGAGGGAAACTATAAACATGAAATAAACATTTAAGTATAAGTTGACATTTACATATGGATGTTTACTT